>CAIGRF010251602.1:4861-20556 GCA_903798235.1 Fraxinus ornus
AAGCAAGACAAAACGTCATTGCTTAACTAAGATAAATCATCTAGAATGTGAATTATTTAAACAACTTTACATTGAATAATTATTTTCTCCTTTACCATATACTATTTTGAAAAAGGCTGCAGGTACAGGATTCTTGGCCAGGAAAAAAAAAAGGGTGCTGACCTGGCAGCACTATATTTGTCTGTTTGTCTTTTTTTTTTCCTCTTCAAATGAAAACGTGCCAGATATACTTTCTGTACATTTTTCCTGTACGCCGATTCTACTATTTTAGTTGCAAAAGAGAGAATGAATTATATTATAAATGTTACTCCTCTCTATTTCCAATACCAACCTATTATAATGTGAAAGAATAAAAAGAAAATTGAGTAAAATTATAAAATTAACCTTCTAGTGGCTTCTCGTGCTTCTTCAATCTTAAGTATATAAAAAAAAATTGCAAAGTCAACGATGGCAACATATTTTTTATCAAGTTTTTCTTACATGAATTATTCAAAGCAACAGTTCATCAAATTTCAAACCAAAAAGTTCAAATGATTTACCCTTTAAATCAACAAATTCTTTTGTCATCAACATTTAACTTATCAGTTACTTCTTTTAAACTTGTAATACTCAATTTTTGTAGTAGACATAACTTCAAATCTTGCTACCATACAATTTTAGCCATATTTTTTAGATTAGATAAAATTGAATCGATTCTTGAAATGTTTTTCTATACGTTTTCTCAAAGAGTGACGTTATTTAGCACCATTGATGCTAAGCACCCTTTTAGATGATATTTATGTATCATTAATTGATATATCAATTTAAAAGTAGAGACATAGGTCCCAATTTAGATAATTTATCACTTAAAATACATAAACTGATACTACATAGCAATGCTCTCAAGAAGTAATAAGTGTTGGTAAAATGATCGCAGGTGCAAGGCATGACAAATCTTACATCGGAGAATTCTAGAAAATAGAGTCGGAAAGTATAGGTTATGCTCTATAGAGTATAAGTAAGAGTTAAACCATTATAAACCCCTATTTGGTATACATTCTTTCAAAATACATTTTTTCAAAACTTATTTTCAACTGCACATTTTTCAATAAAATAAATATTTTTCATTACATCAATAACGTTTCCCTTACTTTTTAACCACGTATTTCACATCATATCACTATTTAAAATACAATTTTTCTTCAATAATATACATCAAACACACGCTAACTACGATCATTGATCTAATTCGAGCAGGAGAAATAATTAGAAATAAATCGATTATAGAGAAGTTTCTTTCATATCTCGAGTATCGATTCGTAATTTTGATTTATTACTTATTTTTGCAACGAAGTCAACATCAAAATAAAGATGAGGAAGCTGGGAAAGTCGTTTGGTGCCGAGATAAGACGGCCACAAGAGAGAGGTCAATGATTTGGGGTTGGTTCCTAATTCTTTTCTGGTAGCCTACACCACACGTTCCATGCAGGTTCTAAATTTATGGTCAAATTCATATTATTTAGGAAACTTCTACCAATCTCTCTTTATTTTGATGTAACTTAAATAATAAATTGACGGCTCTCTTTATTTCATAATTTAATTATTTTAAAAATACATAGTGGAAAATTAAAATAGCGCAATTTTTTTTAAATAGACGTGAATTTTATTCCGGAAATCAAGGAATAAGTTGTGTGCGTTGCACGTAAAAGGATATTAATTATTCAAGGATCACTGAAATTTTTATTAATCACATCAATAATCACGGACTATATTTTCTTATAGTAATAGTCACTCAAGTTTCCAATTGTCACACAAATGGTCCGTCAATAAAAAAAATTATCGATAAATCCTATGTGACACCATTAATAGTCAGCATGTCATCATCAAGCAACATTATTATTACAACAAGAATTCAGCAAATTTGGAGCTATGAATTTTGAATTAAACGCGTCTAGATGAAAAAATATATCTGAATCCAATTTTTAGGGCTTAAATCTTGTAGTAAACTCGTGTTTTTTAAAAATGAATTCTTATGACGACAAAATAAATAATGTCATCTGATAACACGTTGACACTTATGGTTGCCACTAGGATGTAACGTTAATTTTTTTTACCACATTATTTACAAACTTGAATGACAATAACCACAAGAAAATAACTTTGTAAAAATCGTTGTAATAGACAATCCCGAGTTATTGAATTCTTCTTGCACTTTGAAAACATATAGCTAATACATCGTATTGAATTTAGACAATATCACAGTACTATTTTCTCACCTTTAAGCTTCGTATTAACTTTGTTCTCAACTTGAGTTTTTAATGGAAATGATCAATTTTGTCCTTTATATTATAATTTTAAAAAAATAATAAACAAAAAGGATAAGATAAAAGGACCAGTGGCAAAACTGAATTGTGAAGCCCGCAGGGTCAGCAAATACCGATTTACACCTCCAGACATTGTCAGTTGAGATGTAATGGTTAAGCATGCCAACGCAAGGCTTTTAGCACATTCAAGATTCTAGCCCAAGGGGCAGATTACCTTCAGACAGGTAACTGCAGTACCAGAACGAAAGATTAACATTTGACTGGGATTTGTGATTTTATTCATATTCTACCATCTTGTTAGAGGTTGACATAGTTAATGCGATTCCAAAGTTGCATATTCAGTAAACATCCGAAAATTGAAATTTTTCTTACGAAACAAGTTCATAGTTTCGGGGATAGAAAATTTAAGCAGCCAAGCTCTTTGATGCAATCTCGTACACATTCTCCGAGAGTCCATTGGCGGACAAGATCATTTCCAGCTGAGCCTGTTAAATGATAATGAGCACAGTATTAAATGCTGTATGTTATGCATCTTAATAGAAAGAATATACAACCGTAAACTAAGCCTTATTCCCAAAAAAAATCATGTCGAACATAGAATCTTTTTCCCACTATGTTTGGTTCATTGAAAGAATTACTGGAAAATTTAAAGCAATTAATTTTTTCACAAACACAACCACCATGATTTTTTTTGCCTATCCCTCCTGCCTCTAATCTGTTTTACTAAAACTGTGTCATTAACAAGTCTTTTTATGTTTACACAAAACATGCCTGTGTTTTTCATAGCCAGTTAGAAGCTCAGGTATAGGAGGAGAGTAGTGGTAGGTTGACGGGCAGAGTAAAACTTTGTCAAATCTTAAAAGAATCTTAATACACACACTAGAACTTGCCGTTGTCAAATAACAGTATGAAGTATGACTAAAATATGCAATAACATTTATGACAACCATAAAAATGTCAGTAAGTATAGATCATATTACTTTGGCGAGATTTTGTCGGGTTTCATCAAAACGCTTCCACCTAGAGAAGGCTGACACCATGCGAGAGGCCACCTATGATAGTTGAAAATGAGTTTTTGTCAAACTTGCAAATACAGTGGAAGGTGAAAGGAAAAGAAAAACCAAAGGTAACCAGCCAAAGAAACTTCATCCAAAACAGACCTGAGGATTCAGTTTGTCCAACTGCACAACCATTTCTCCCAAAAATTTGTAGCCCGAGCCATCTTTGGCATGGAAGTTAATAGGAGATCCACAAAATCCTCCGATTAGCGAGTACACCTGCACCACAAAAGGTTCCAAAATAAGAACATATTAAACATTCTTTTTCCCGGAGAATAAATTTTACAGTTCGCATACCTTATTTGGATTGCGTATGTCAAATACAGGATGGTTTAGGAGTTTCCTGACATGCTCAACATTCCCAGGAACATCAGACATTGCTTGAAGAGCAAACCACTTATTTACAACCTGGAGGACGAGAAGTCAAATTATGTCGCACGAACTTCTGAAGGTTTTTGGATCCCTATCACCACATGAACGGAATAACACAAAAGAATATTGCTCCACGTATAAGTAGGTTAGAACTAGACCAAAAGCACTTATCTGGATCCGGAAGATACAGAATTCTACATTTCAAATCACTGGCTAAATGAGTGATTAATGGGAGTAATGACTTTCGATTAATATCATGTTTGACAAAGCTCAAAAGTCAATAGAAATTAAGTTGAGGCTCTAGAAAATTAAGTATTGTTAGTTAAAAATGACTTTTAAAAATTATGTGTGGTATAAAGAAGCTTAAAAGTGAGTTTTACTTATTTTTAAGCTTAGCCAAACATGTTCTAAGACTTCTGAAAGACGAATTTATACCCTTGGAAACGAGTGCTTTTGAAAACATGGTCTTAAGAAAAAGTTACAGATGTCCAATCACCTCACTTTTATGTAGCTTCGTTAATGTATCACAGTGTTCGAAACAGATATTTATTAAAATAAACTTGATAAGTCAATGAATTATTAGACTTAGAAATTCCTTCTCAAGGAAAGAACAGGATATCTTCCGAGTACAATGAACCAATGATTGTGGCAAAAGCAAAAGAAGTATACCAAGAAATCGTGCTGCCACTTGCTGTAGAAATCGGCCAAAACGTCATCTCGTGTTTTACCCGGGTTCTGATCAAGAGCCACAAGAGCCGCAAATTGTTCAGTCAAATTTTTGGCAGTTCTATATTCGTGCAGTGCAAGTTCAATAACTTCTGCATCTTCAAGTGACCCAAGATATGCTGCAGACAAGGAAAGCATAATCACAATCAACTATACAAATATTATTGAAGGTCTAAAGAGAAAATTAGCAGAAGAAATACAAGAAAACTAGATAGGTCATACCAAGGGCAATATTTTTAAGGGCGCGCCTTGCCATATTTTGATGGTTGAACACATACTGTTCAGAGCTCCTGTTGTTTTTCACCTGCGAATTGCATAGAAGTTTGTAAACTACAGACGAATGTAATGAAAATGATATATCCACCCAGATTATGAAAAATTGAAGCAGCACACATAGACTTAATACCGTGTCAAGAAACTCTTGTTTTAATTCAGAAGCAAGCTGCTTTCTGATGAAAGTTCTGACTGCATGAACAGCATCAGGATCAGCAACTTCCATCATGTCCATAATTTCCCCTTCACCAGGCAGAGTTAATGCCTTTGCAATAAATTCCTGAATAAATACAAGCAAATAAAGAAGATCAATACATCTATTATCTTCTTTCAAAAGAACGATATCTATAAGGGGAAGACGTACTTACCTTATCCAAGCTTGAATTACCGAGTATAGTTTTGAGTCCATGCACAAACTGTGGATTAAGAACCAATGGTTTGTTTCGCTGGAAATCTGACACTAGGCTGAGCATCAGCTTTCGTGCTAGGACCTGCCCTGACTCCCAACTAAAGCATAGGAAAGGATAGTTCAGATTCTCTCAATGATCAACCAGATAACAAGCCCAAAACAACTTCAGAAAGGGTTTAAAACACTTTTAGTCGCCACAACTTATATAATTTTTCATTTTAGCCACAGAATCCAAGGCACAGAACTTTCAATTTTCTTCAGTTTACATGTCTATGTCCGTCTGCTGAATTAAAGGAAATGATGACGTCACATGAGAAGTCCATTATTGCATTATTTTTATCATCCACCCAGGCAAATATGCATCTTGTTGAAGAAGTCGTGCTTTCTTTTTCTGTTTTTATATTTTATTTTTGTTCCTTTATAAAATTACATTTTAAACCACAACAGTCTGAGAATGTGTTTTTTGCCGAGCTGGATGATAAAAATAATGTAAACAAATTTTCCATGCCACATCAGTTCTGCCAACCATGTTAGTGTTTCAGTCAATTCAGCAAGATGGAATATTTAAACTGAAACAAAAAATTCAATGACTAACATGGGAAAAATGAGAGTTTGGCAACTAGGTTGGGCTGCATAACCCATTTAAGAAATGCATACCGGTTGAACTCATCAGAATCATTAGCAAGGAGGATAAACAAATCAGCCTCAGTGAGATCAGACTCCAGTCTAACAGGAGCACTGTAACCCCTCAGTATAGATGGTACAGGCCGCTCTGGTACGTCATTGAAAACGAACTCTTCTTCTTTCTGCTTGTTACCAAGGAGTACCAGAGTTATATATAGAATTGCAGAATAAAATTTAATCCTAACTTCAATACGAAAAATTTACACTAGAATTCCCACATGTCTTTAGACAAACCTGGCATGAAAATTAATGGAGAAAAAAGGCTAATGTTCCCACTGAAGGCACCATGATATATAAGAAATTGCAAATGATCAATGAGTGATAAAAGAAATATGTTAAAGGTTACAAATATGTCCGTGGCATCTTCGTAGAGTACCCTTCTACTTAAAAGAAAGTGTTTCTTAACATGTTTGGATATGTTCTTTATTTCATACTTTAAGTAAATAAAGTTACTTGTTTAAAACTCTAAAATTCTTTCAAATAAGCAACTTACTTGACCCATAAATATTTATTTAAAAAATTTCTTATTTACCTATAAGAAACTAAGTTTTTAAGCGTAGGCAAACATGATCTTGTTCTTTTATATGTACCAGTTTCACATCAAGAGCAGATTTCATGTGCGAAGGTTATACTGGCAACAAAATTCAACAAACATTTACACTTTAGGTTTGCCATAAAAACAACCCAAAGGTGACCATGTAGTTTATTAATGTGCTGTGCTAGGAACAAAAGCTTAAAATATTGACACTCAAAACTATTATTCGGTACTGACCTTTGTTACTCTGAGAACTGTAGTGTGCACTGGCTGACCATTGCATATAATGCTCTCCAGTTTTCCATCATGATACACAGAGGATAAAAGCAGGTCCTTGCCACTGGAGTCGAGTAGTCCTACAGCGACAGGAATGAACATGGGTTCTTTGACCGGCTGTCCAGGGGTGGCAGGGACCTCTTGACTGGAAAACACAAAATTAGATTTGTGTGTTAGAAGATCAACAAAATTACCTACCAGAAAATAATCAAAAAGCAATATCTTTAACGTTTGTACCTAAACTTGAGAGAGTAAGTATGAGCTTCAGCGTTGTAGGAAGAAACAACCTTCAAACGAGGAGTCCCAGCTTGGGAATACCTGTATTACATTTAATTAAATATATTACCCATCAATTCAGAGGACAAGTAGTAATTAAAGGTAAAAGGCAGGTTGATAACATACCATAACAAGAAATTAGAAAAATCAGCACCATTTGCATCTCTCATGGCAGCAAAGAAGTCTTCACATGTTACAGCTTGCCCATCGTGCCTCTCAAAATATAGGTCCATTCCCTAAAACGAGAACAAGGTGCATATAATCATTGGATAGAATCATACTTTCATACGTGCACTACATAGAAATTTAGGCCACGTTGTTTGTACTTACTTTTCTAAATCCATCACTCCCCAACAAGGTTTTGTACATTCTCACAACTTCAGCTCCCTGATTGAAGAGATCATACGAGTGAACCAATGATACATTGAAAAGATCTAGTACTGCAAAACACACATGCCCTCGCCAAAAACCAAAAAAATAAAAACAAAATGGAACCCTCGTTCACAAACACATTTCACAGACACACACACAGAAGGATGGGAAGAAACCTTTTCGTACACCTGTAAACAAGCAGTAGAAAAGAACAATTAATCATCCTTCCAAAAGAAAACAAATTACAGGAAGGAGAAAAACACTACATGGAATTGCTGTGCCTTACCGTTACTGCAATTTGAAGCAAGCAAAGTCGTCCATCAAATCCAGCATATCAGTAGCAGGGACAGCCAAAATAAAATATCCAGACAGTCAAAAATATTATTTTCGAAGTCACCAAAACATGACAGATTAATATTCATTTAGAAGAATAAAAAGGAACTTGCCAGTATAGAAGTTATCCATCTGTCAAGAGGATAAATGAATCAATGTTAGCACTATTTCCCAACCAGTAAAACTTCTAAGTAACCACATTCTTTAAGAAGAGATCTAAAACAAAAGAGAGGACTTCAGACCTTGATATAAGAGTGAGGTCGAACAGGATGCGCCATGGGACCAGCATCCTGGAAGATTGGGAGAAACGACAGTCACTATTTGCAACAACTTAAGGCCAAATCACAGGGAAAAAGTAGAGGGAAATCCAGATGACAACACTAGTATGGATAAATCTTTAAACATATTCGTCTAACATTCGCATTTTAATGAACAGCATGACAAAGCGTATACAACTATATGAACACCTGAGGAAATTGATAAGTTCGAAGCTTTGAAACATCAGCTATCCGTTTCACAGTGCGGCTTCCCATATCAGACGAAAATTCCTGGAAATTAAATAGAGTTCAAAATTATGTTAGCTAAGATAAGGAAAATGCATAAGTATCTATGAATTAGGAGCTGTTTTTCTACCTGATCGCGGAAAACAGTGAGACCTTCCTTCAAACTGAGCTGAAACCAATCCCGACATGTAACTCTGCAATTAGTTTGACAGTTAATCCCAATTTAAAAAGTACAAAACTGAAGTACATATCCTATTTCAGTTCATTAAACTTAAGGTTACCATATCCACACTGATTGTGGGCAATGGGTTTCAATTTATTTTAAATTGCTTATTTAAAATACAAAAGCCAACGATAATATCTTCAGAAATCAGATGGGCAAAATAACATAATCATCCAGTAAAGGTGAAGGAGCCAATCAAATTTACTATAAAACTTCAGAACATAATAGACATGGATTGATGCTGGGTCAACCTGTTTCCTGTCCAGTTGTGAAAATACTGCAGACAGAGACAAGAATCAAAGGCAAATTAACAAACTTTCCCTTGATGTTTAAGTAAATTAATTCGGAAACATTCAATTTTAGTAATCATATGATGATGACACACCTCATGCCCAATCACACCTAAAATTGCGGCATAATCTGCATCTGTTGCAGTTTCAGGCGACGCCAACACAAGTTTGGAATTGAAAATCTGCCAACAGAAAAATAACACAATTCAAGAAGAAATAATTTGATAATATAAAAACACAAAACAAATATTATGATAGCTGCTCAGCATACATTTAAACTTTTGTTTTCCATGGCTCCCCTATCAATCAGAAAATGTAACCAGTGTTAGTAATGTGATAAAACATATATAAAGTGTTTGGTAGGGAAGAATGGGAAGTGCAGGACAGTATTATTAAGAAAAAGGAACTAAAATCTTGTTCATTATAGTGACTTGTCCTATCCACAGCCACATACCAAACATGCACATAATCAATGCAATGAGCCACCAAAAGGAGGATAAACTAACATGTTAAAATCTGGAACAGCTACAATATTAAAAAGATCAAGGTCATACTGAAGCCCAAAAACCTGTCATGGTAACAAAGAGAAAATTAAAAGATTTTATTATTATGAGTGGAGAACTTCAAAAACAGTACAAAAGTTGAGACTTACATCTTCATCCCATTTCATAGCAGCTTTCAAAGAGTACATTGCATGGGCCGTCTTTGGAAGATCTTGGGCGGGGGTCCAGATTCTAAGGGAGACCTTACGGCCTGAACGCGTTGTAAATGTATCGTCTCTGCTCTCCAACTGTCCCGCGACTAATGCAAAAAGATAGCAAGGCTTCTTGAAGGGATCCTCCCAAAGAGTATAATGTTTGCCTCCCTACAATGATGCAACAACGTTTTAGCTCAATGCGAAAAAAATTCATGTCGAACATCATTTTCAACAAGTAATAACGTTCACCTCCAAGTCTCCTTGCTCAATAAGATTTCCATTAGATAACATTACAGGGTATAACGACTTTTCCCCTTCTATACGACAAGTATACTTTGCCATAACATCAGGACGATCCTAATAAAGAAAAAGAATATCAGCGGCTAAAAATTAAAGGAAACAAATTAATTCCTGGAATTTGACAATTGATCCAATTAATGTACCTGATAGAATGTAATTTTTCGAAAACCCTCGGCTTCACATTGTGTGCAGAAATTCCCAGATGAATTGTAGAGCCCCTGCATTGATTATTACCAATAACTAGATGGAATGATAATTAAATGCTGGAAACAAACAATAGATGCCATTCTTGTATTGGTTTTTGAGTATACTAGTAAAAGGGTGAAAAAGAATATTGAAATATTAAGCAGGTTAAATTCACCTCTAAGGATGTATTCTTCTGTGGGTAGATTTCAGTCACAATTTGCAAGGTAAATTTACCCCTTGGAGGCGAACGAACAGTCAAGTGACGAGAGTCTAAGCTAAAATCTTCCTCCTGTATATTTTTCAAGGAAAAAAGGGGTTCTATAAAGATTACTGCAAAAGGTTAACATAGGCAGAAACTCATATTCTTCCATAGTTAACTGGTGTCCCAATACAAAAAGATGCCAGGAAGTTTGTGAGAAGGGGAAAAACGACCATATATAAGAATTTCCGTGAGAATTTCCTAGCCAAAAAGCATGGAAATTGAATAAGCAAGCAGCATTAAATAAAGCACCAACTTCAATAATTATGTGAACTTTTCAGCAATCTTTAGAATATTGTGAACATATCACTTGCCTTAAGCTCCTTGCCATTGATTGTTATTGTAATAAGCTTCAGATCCACCCCATCCAAGACCAGTGGAGCAGAACAGCCTGTTCATGAAAATAATAAGTTAGATAAGAATAGTTTCAAAATAAATTTCGGATGGAAGTCTTGGAGCAATGGAAAAAGAATTTAGCTGAAAACTCGTACAAAACTGAGTCCAAGTATTAAAACATACAGCATGAACTAATAATAGCCGAAGGCCCTTTACATTTAATCTGGGAACTATACAGCAGATGCTCATAATACACGAAAACAAAACTAATATATATCTAACACTAATGCCAGAGAAATAAGAATTCTATAATAGACCTAATGTTTATAACAAGCTAAAAGAACACAACATTACCTTCAACTCTGGGATAAACTGCTATTTCGGAACAAACAATTGTTTTCTCCTCACCAAGCGAAAACTTCAAATCCACCTAACGAACAATCCCTGTCTTATAATTAGTGAAGAGCGATTTCAAAAATACAGGCGTGCAAGAATATGACCGACAGAATCAAGTATATACGCATATGTATTTACAGTATCAAAGAAGTAATCGGGCTGCTTGTAGTCCTTCAAGAAGATTTCCTTTGGTGTATCCATTTTGGGTTCTTCGACTTGCTTTGCTAGTGCTTCTGTTGCAACTGAACAGATTAACCTCTGACTGACTTTTTTAGCACCCTACAAAGGTCGAAAAGCACTTGTAAATAAAATATAATTATAGCAATATTGACAAGCGCTAAGATTAACTAAACTGCTTACAGGCAACGAATTATACGAAACCGATGATTCCTCCAATATTTAACCTAGTAACACAACAGATTGAGAATTTCAGACATGAAGAAAAGCATGGCTTTCAGAAGGCAGGTTATGGAAAATGTGCAAACCTCTGAACTGAAGTATTGCCTGTATCTACAGATATTCTTTGCTGAATGCCAAACAAAACCGAGACCACAGCTAGCCTGAAGCTGCAAATGTCAATTTAATGAACGTAGGCCAAAAAAATTAGACATAATGAGGTTGTAGGAGAATATTGTATAAGGAAAACATATTCGAAAAGGCGAACATATACCCCACTTTTACGGAAAAGTGAGAATCAATAACATCAAAATTAAACAGCTAAACTCATGGCTCTTGGGTTGGCCACTATAGCATAAAAAGAACTCAAGAAAATACAATTCTCCAGAGATAAATTATTTCCTCAAAATTTCATTGGCAACTAAAAAATCATTGGGAAATTAAAAATTAACTATGGGATTGGGTAATCACAGGAGAAGAGGAGACCCCAGAGACAGGTCTTTGACAGACTCGAAGCTTTGCATGGTAGAATCAACCGAGCCATCACCCAATCACAAAACTCCTAAATAATCAACTATTGATAAAAATAGATTCAATCATCAGATTTCTATAAACCACAAACAAGATTCAATAATTAAACCCTAGAAATGATGAAGTTTTTCACCCCAGATTGCCTAGGCCAACAAAATTTCACATAAGGGACTCAAAACCCCTAGATCAGTAAAATATACGAAAACCCATGGGAGTAAACACAGAGTGAGTATACACTATCATATGCGTTTTGTGTAACTTGTAAGGATGGGGATAATACAAAATTATGGACAACATTTTATATATAAAAAACAATTAGAAATGAGAAATTAAAATAATTTTAATTGTATCAAAAACTCCATTGCTCTGAGTCTCTGACATACCTTTTTTCCGATGACCAGAGATGGAAGAAGAACAAATACAAGGAGATATTTCAGAAACCTATGAATGAAGTGATTGATATTCCCCCTCTAAGAAACTATTATTTGATTTGACCTAAATTGAAAAATAAATCCAGATTATTTTTGGTAAGATAAAATAGTTGGAGAATCAGTTTTTTGAAAAGCGTAAATTGTGTTTAGTTGTGGAAGCAAGCTTAACATTTACGAGCTTAAACAAGTTTAGGCGGGGTTTAGTCGGAAAAAATCGTTTCTCACATTTTAATATTATTTTAAATTTCTAATCATTTTAAAAATTATTTAATAATTAAAATAATACACATCAAACATCTAAAATTATAAAATATTATATTTTTTTTCATAGTTGTGAAATCTATCAATTATACAATTTCAAATTTTCCAAATTAAAAATTAGAATATTTTTCACAATTTTAGTTTCAACTAGATAAATCATATTTAATAGATTTATAGGAACCTCATACACGCTTTTGAAGTTTGCAACAAAATAACAAATTTTAAAATTATAATTATATAATGTAGATATTATCATTTTTAGCCCCTGTCTGGAAGGAATTCTCCTTTTCCACAGAATTGATTATTGTGCCCTTTTTTTTTTACTTTCTCTCACAAATGTCGCAGCCGCAATTGTGGAAAATGAACCGTTGCTGGCTTCAACGGTCAGAAAATAAATTTTAATCAGCTTTTAATCAATCCTAGACAGGCATTTAACTTTTTTATAGATAAAATCTTTTAATTTTTTTTTTAACTTTTGTATAGATAAAATCTCTTAAAAAATTGAAATTAAACTCAAATGAAAAGGGGTTTTTTTTTATTAAAAATAATAATTAATAAGATAAAGTCAAATAAAAGACTGTTAAAAAAAATAAAACATCTAATAAAGTGCAGCTAAAAAGATGAAAGAGGGGAAGAAAAAACTCAACCGTTTATGAATTAGAAAAAAAAAACGTCTATACACGAAACGAAACGTTTTGCCCAAGTTTCGAGTCTAAGCGGTATCAAGGTGCCACCTAAGCGAGCTCTTTAGAACACTAGTGAGAATATGAATAATATTTTTTTTACAAGTTTTAAATAGATTTTTATAATTTAAATAGTCTAAACTTATTTATTTTTACAGTTTGATATTTTATGATCCATTTAAGTCTCATTTTCTACACAGTGCATTTTGAAATAGTTTTTTTTATTGGGGATGCCGGTTAAAAAAAAAAATATTTAATTTGTATGTAATATTATTTTATGGAAAAATGTGTGGTTAAAAACAAGAGAGATAAAAATGTATTTTGAAAATAATTAAAACCAATGACTATTAAGAGCATATCTAATTGATTAGAGATTATTTTAAAATTTATAAGTGCATCTTCAAAATACTTTTTATTTATAGAGAGTATCTTCACTAACATTGGAAAGCCTCTCTTGAAGCTTATTTTTAAGCATTTAATTCTTTAAAATGAAGAGTATTTTTTATTTAGAGAATCCCTTGAAAATATTCTAACACCATATTCAAAAGACGTTCTAAATACAAAATAAATTTCAAGAAATCTCAAAATAGATACTTGGTTTGGCTCTCCAAATTTAGAGAGTCAAACCACAAATCATTCTTAATATACAATAATTGCATTTAAAAAGTCGCAATTTCAATACTCTACTTTTTAAAAACTATTCAAACCTCATTTAAATTGATTGGTTATTTACATATAAAAAAAAAATCGTGCTAAACAAAATATGAGGAGAAATCAGTAAATGTTTCTTAAGAAAAACAAAATCAAGATCTATATATATAATAAATATACGTTTATTAGATAATGAAATATATTTTAAAAAATCTCTCTTAAATCAAGGAATTGACCACACATTTTTATTTTTATTTTTTTTTTTAAAAAACACTATTCTAAAACATATTTTTTTCATAAAAATGGGGCTCAAATATAGACTCAATATATTTATTAATTAGATTGATAATTAAATATGTTAAAGTCATGGTAACATACGATTTATAGTTACAGCAGTGTACTAATCATAATCACAGAACGTTACAGTTATAAATCATAACTTATTTTTCGATTACAAATCACAAATTTTATAGGTCATAACTTATTTCACGTTATTAAATTAATTGGTCAAAACTTATTTCTAAGTCGCAAATTATCAAATTAACTGATTACATAATTAAATGGACACAAATTATCCTCCATCCCTCCCACCTCACACCACCCCATTCCACCACCGCCTACACCACCCAAAAAATGCAGTCGGCTCAGATCCACAACCCACCACCACTACAATCCATCACCACTGCCTCCAATTGCACCCCCCACCCCCACTACCACAACTACCTTCAACGAACCACAACCACCTTTAACGCAATCTCATCACCACAACAGATCGCACCCGTTATCACCACCACCACCACCATTTGCACCCCACCTTAGATCTGCTATACCCCATCATTACACCGCACACCACCAATACAGATCACAACAACCATCACTACCATCGCCTGCACCCCACCTAAATCCACTGCACTACCATCACCCCACTACACCAACACCACCATCATATATCGCACCAACCATCACCACCATTTGCACTCCACCCCAGATCTACCACACTACATCACTAGCACCCCACCCCACCGCACAAGCACCAACATAGCACCGCAAATCGCACCAACCATCGCAACATCGCTTGGTTTCAATTATAGAAGTAGAGAGTGTAAATAGATAAAAGTGAATAGAGAGATAGAGTATAGAGAGGAGGTGAATACAAACAGATTTGGATTGTTGTGCAGTGATAGAGATAGGAAAAAGTGATGATATGATCCAGGATTCGAGCCCGATGAAGCCGAGCCCAGGACAAGACCCTTTGATTATCGAAGGAGACCCTATGACACGTTCGAGGGCAAAACGGGTGAAAGAGGCAATAGAATTGCTTGTTCAAGCTATGGTGGACGAAGTGTCAAAGTTATCAAGTCAAGGAACAAGTTTTATGTTGGGGTCGGAAGAAGAAACCAAATGGATCAACTCGGTTCAAGCAGCAAACGAGCAGCGTTGATGAAAATGGGCATAACTTTTAGCTCGATTGTCGGATTTTCGTCCATGTGTACATTTTGGAAATTGCACTAAATTATGTACAATAAAAAAGAAGAATTAAAATTAATAACATGCGAACGCATGGCAGAAAAATGATGCGAAAAAACGATGCGATATTTTTCAATGTTCGTGAATTTCCTTCTTAGACTAGAATTCTATTCTCTTTCCAATTTTATAATATTTTGTAACCTAATTACGTTTTTACTAGGTTTTCTGGCCATTAGTATAAATAGGACTTCATTGTTCAATGTATGAACTTTTTTTGACAATTTGAGATTATTATACAATTGAGAGGTATTGTGCTTTCAACCATTGTTCTTCATTGAACACCGTGAACTTATCAAGTTAATTCTTGTGACATTCAACATCAAGTATGGATTAACGTGTTGTGTAATCAAGAGGTCATTCAAACACTGTTTTTGTTTGGTTGCTTGATTCATTAATTCTTGGTTCAAA
>CAIGRF010251607.1:16984-31479 GCA_903798235.1 Fraxinus ornus
AAAAAAAAAAAAAAAACTAAATTATGTCCATAACTTTCTCACCAGCGCAGATATTAATGAGAGAGTAGGGCTCATGATTACCATCTGGGTAGCCATAGCCGCAATCTGCAAGGTGCTGGGTACAATTGTCTGAGAAAACAATAAGAATAGACAATGTTAGGACAGCAAGAGTGAGAAAGTGTGAAAGAAGTAGGATACAGATTGAGGGAAGACTTGTACACTTCTTTAGCATCACACTGTTAGGGGCTGTATAATACCGATCCAAAGTTTGTTGTCATAATATTAATATGTAAACAACTATGCATAACAGCATTACATGCTATATAAAATTATGAACATAATGCAGAAAGAGCGGGATAGCTATAATAGTATTACATCATTTTAGGTTTACCAACAGCTTGAACAGTTTCTTTTCGGATCCCATCAATTATGAACATAATGCAGAAAGAGCAGGTTAGCTATAATACCCCCATGCTACGGTTCCCTGCGGTCGAAACCCGGTGCAGCATTAGGTTAGAGAGCTGGATGATAATTAAATTGCTATTTTAATTTTGTAGTCCGGGTATTGTTGGGAAAAACAAATAACTATAGCATATCTTAAGTGAGTACTTTGTTTCCATCAACCCCTATTATTTATTAATTATACATTTAAACATAGATATATAGGATGTAGCTGACCTCAAATTACTGAGAAGAAGACTTATTTTTCAAGTAAATTGTCTGATCTTATATTTATTTGCCTCCTCAAGACTAGTTCTACAGTTATAACACCATGGAGTTTTGAAATTACAAGATCTCACTAAAACATCTTTTGGAATAACTTCCTATTTAAACTTCACAAATTCTCACTCGTAAGCCAACTTACAAGGAGCTCACGTGGTGAACAAATAGTACTGGTGAGCAAAAAAAGCAACAATCACTATCTATTGATGAAAAAAGCAAAAGAAAAACATCCAAAAGCCTAAACATGCTCCTATTTGGTTTAATAAATAGTGGGTTAAACATCATTTGATAGATTTCATCACCAAGTAACCTTTTCATTAAACCTTATAGTATGCTAGAGGAAATCAAATCACAGAAGAAATTGAAACTAAGGTAACTTGTTGCTTTATGCATCCACAAGTACAAACATGCAAAATGGGATATTCAATACATTGTCAACTTCATCCAATCATTAACACAACAAACACCCTGATAACTAAATAAACGCAGTAATGAATTAGAAAGCCTCAATCACAATACAAAAATAAAATAGAAAAACTCACATCCAAGAGAGAATAAACAGTGTCACCAACATCCGAGGCCTCAGCTGTTATCCGATAAGCAACATCCCCAGGCATAACCCCCTTCTCACCTTCAAAGAACCCCAAGTCCCTCTGCAAAACCCTGTTAAATACAGAAACCCTGATCTTATAAACACAATTCAACGCAGCCTCCCACAAAAACGCCTGCTGCAGATAACTAGCAATAATACGAACCAAAACAAAAACCCCCAAAACCAAACCATCTTTTCTTAGGTGCATCAGATTCGCAGTGGTCAATAGAGAAGGAAATGTTCCCACCAGGGGGACTATTTTGGAGAGGGAGTAGACAGAGACAGCGCTGCAGATCCAGCCGGATAGGATCGGCTGCAAGTCGGACTGAAGGTAGGGTTTGAGGGATATGAGAGAGGTGAATTTAGTTCGTGGAGGGCGGCCGTTGGGGGAAGTGGCGGCGGCGGTTGTGGTGGGTGTAGAGGATGATTTGCAAAAGGAAGAAACGGAAAAACGGTTTGCATTTGAGGTATTGTAGGTGTAAGCACGGTTCTGGAGACGAAAGAGAGAGGGGGAATGGGATTGTGTGAGATGAAATAGGAACACCATTTTCGGTTGAGAGAAAGAGCAGGAATGAAGGCAGTGGGAGAGAACTGTTTTCAAACCGCCATTATCCAACTGGTTTGATCTCGTGGACGGAAGGACTAAATTGTAACAAATATTTTAGTTCAATTGTCAAGTTGGAATAATATTCAAGTTCAAGGATCAACTTGTAATAGAATGAAATTGAGTGATTATTATTCGAGTTCAACGCATTACAAAAATTAAATTGTACTCTGTAGTAGTTAGCATGTACTCCCTCTGTCCCAATTATATAGGCTGGATTTCATTTTTCTCTTACCCCAAATATATGGCTGATTTTCTAATGTAGAATATTTTGTTGTGTTCTTTTACCAATATACCCTTATGAAATTTTCCCTACTTAATGTGTCAACTTTTTGAAATCATTCAAATACACAAAGTTCCCACTTCTTGGAAACATGGAATAACTCTCATTTCTTTTTTTTCTTCAAATTCTTTATTAATGCCAATAATAATTTAGTTTTACATAAAAATAGAGGTAAATTAGGAAAGATCTTAGCAAAAATTAATTTTTTAATGACATTAAAGATTTTCTTAATCTGTGTGAAAAACTAAACAAGCCTATATAATTGGGACGGAGTGAGTAATTTGAATGATTATTTATGTAAGTCAACCGATCGCCCTTCCTATTGGCTTAATAATTGTTGATATCTCAATCGGGTTCCTTCATGTAAAGTTTACCACTTAATATATTCAATTGTTGGATCGAGAACTTAATTGGAGCGGAGCCATTATTGAAAAACATCGAAATCAAGTAACTCATACTCATCCGTTCAACTATCGTTTTTATTGAATGTTATAAACCCTGCGCTATTGTTGCATTGATAGGCAGACAAGACTATAAAAGGACAAAATACTTTGATAATGATAGTACTAGACAAGTTATGGAAGAGGAAAGAAGTCAAAATGCTATTCATTATGTATGTAAATACGATCGTTCTAAGCATGTACTTCCACAAAAAATACAACGAAAGTAACAATACCGTATGGTTATACTATCAAAACATCTTTGTATTCGTGTGTATATATCTATGTGCACATGCACATGTCTTGAGGGTGGGTTGCTCTAATTCTGTTTTAAGTTTCTTGGTGATAGTGAAAATAGGCTGAGTACAGTTGGGGCGGAACCAACACGTAACGAGCCATGGCAACCATTCGTGCTAGTTCTGTCGAAATATTTTTTTTTCAGTATATTGGGTGGCCGCTCGAGCAACCGCGCGCTCACCTAGATCTGTCCTAAGTCATTTAAATTCTTGGATCCGCCATTGACAACAACCATTATGATTCCTATTACAATGATGGATGTGTTGAATGTTTGTAGGCTATTCTTCATTTCGTCTTCTTCATGTTTCTTTTTTGCCAAAGCTTGTTTATACACCACAAACATTTTGCAAATCATTATCGTATTAAGTCCTTTAACAAGCTAATTATTAATGAAATTGAGCTAATTCCTACTCACAATTGCGTAATTGTAACTTTTGTATGCTGAAATTCGAAATTGGAGGAGGAAAAAGCTAAAGGATGGGAAAACGACTGAAAGTGCACAAAAATATGACTTGGGGGACCAAAATGCAAAAGCACCAAAAAGTTTAGGGACCTTGGGTTGCAATCGCTGGAGGTCATGATTGAAAAGGAAAGTTAAAATCTGATGACCAAAATGTACAAGAAAAGTTGAGGGACCTGACATGCAATTGCCTAGAGGACCGAAGCTGCATAAAGAAGTAAATTGAAGTGGCGCTAGCCTAGCGCCAAGATCCGGGATACCACTGGGCGATTTTTATTTTTATTTTTTTGTTCTTCAAAGTTCAGGGATCTTCTTGCAATTTGGCTGAGAGGGTTTTTACACTTTTTAAACATCCTTTACACCCTTTTCTAGCATTCTTTCTTCTACATTTGTGAAAACCAGAAAAAAAAAGCGGCAAGAAAGGGGGGAGAAAGCATCACAAAAAAGGAGGGAAATCAAGATCAAAACTTAGCAAGCTTCAGCAATCACGGATTATTTCTTCATCTTGTACTTCACATTGTATTTTCTCAACTACTGTGATGTATTCTTCTTAACTTTTTTCGTTGCTCTACTTAAATACAATGGGCTGGGATGAATGAGAAAGCTTGACCTAAATGTATTATCATTATTGGGGCCACTATGTGATTATGTCAAGTGATTTGTGCCATTATTAAGAAATTCTTGAATATTTTAGATAGAGATGGTAAAAACACTAAATTCTCGTAGGAGATAGAGATATAGTCATAACCCTGACCCTAAGTAACCATTTGAGCTATTTTAACAAATATTTTTAATGATAATGATTGTGTTTAATAGGTTAAACTAATTGATTATGATTAATCTCACTCGATAGACATAATTAACTAAAAAACAAGATAAGTGAGAATTTTTATTAATTGGTTTGTGGAGAAATTCATTTACTGACGGTCAAGTGGAATCATGAATTCCAACTCGTTTAAAAATCCGAATTTTCATCATTTTTATTACTGTGTGTTTTAATTAACGTCAAAAATCATTTTATTCACACTTTCAACCTAAAAATCTAATTGTGTGTATTTTTTCGTTAATTCGAGTCAATTATCGTGTAATTGGAAGAAAAACTGTTTGAGGGATCGACTCCGACTCAACATCCATTTTATTACTTGAATGCGACTTGTGCACTTACGGTTTGTACTTTTTAGCAAACAATTACCAAGGATGCAAACTTGGAGTGAATTACTTAAATAGGCACTGAATTTTACGCAATGCGTCCAAATGGTCACTGAACTTTAAAAATCACACAAATGATCACTGAACTTTGCAAAACGTTTTCACTAGGTCACTGAACTTTAAAAATCATCTAATTCATCACTAAACTTTGCATCATGTTTCTACGAGATCACTGAACTTTGCAAAATGTTGTCTAGGAGATCACTGCATTAGTGACCTATGAGAAACATTTTGCAAAGTTCAGTGATGAATTGAGTGATTTTTAAAGTTCAGTGACCTAATGGAAACATTTTGCAAAGTTCAGTGATTATTTGGGTGATTTTTAGAGTTCAATGACCCCTTAAACGCATTGCATAAAGTTCAGTACCTATTTAGGCAATTCACTTTGCACACTTGGGTCCAATAAAGTTTTTTTTTTTTTTCTTCTTTAATATACTAGCCATTAGAACGATGTTTTTGATGGCTGTAAATGTAAATTACCTTTGAAGCAGCAACTTCTCGTGAACTGGGATCAACCTGAACATCCTCATTCTGGCTTGGATTCAACTCTTTTTCTGCATCATCGACTGGAAATCCCTCAGAGGCAGAGCTTGCCATTTCTCTGAAAACTAGACAATTTTTACTTGTGTGGATTTTTTTGTATTAGCTCTTTCTGTTCATGCTAATCTGCAGGAAAATTAGAACGTTTTTTCCTTTTCCCAAACATTTTTACATTAGCCAAAGAAAGCTTAGTGTACGTGGGAAAATATATGATGCGAAATGCAGGTTTTACTAAGCTAAACATGATTGAGCAGAGATCCATTAAAGAGAAACTCAGTACAGTAGAGCATGAAGCAACTCCACCCATAATTTTAACAGAAAATAAATGAATCTCACACGTAAATAATAATAGTGTTCGTAAAGTAAACGACTAATATGTCCACCAGTGTCACACCACGAACTTCACCTCCATGCTTCAACCCGTTCTGTTGGTGAATTTATCCGGCTAGTGATCTTTAACTCTTTGCTCTTTTCTGTGTCGATAGAAACATGAACAACTGATTGCTGAATAATCCTCTCACGTACTTTCTTAACATTTGAATTGCTCGATTGTCCGGTTCTCATTGACTGGTTTTTTGAACATGGGATTGGTTCACTTCCCATTGAAATGTTACCTTTTTCAAGTCTATTCATTTCCGTGTCAATCATGTGCCATTTTCCACCGGGAAGGATATTCTTGATAGAACTAAGAAAACCATATGTAACGTTAACAGTTTTTGATTCAGTCGGGAAGGAGTTTGGGTTGTACTTTGATGGTGACACTTCAGAGACATTAAATTGGTTCTTTGTATTTACCCGATTGGCCACGTTAATTATTGGTTCTGATGTGCCATCACGATCATCTCCATCGGAAGGCTTTAACTTTGAAGCAGGATCAGTTTGTACCATGCAATCTTCTCTTTCTCTCAAGGTTTTGACTATCAAAGTCCTTAGAAAGTTCATTACTTGGACCGCGTACATCAATGCTGTCAAAGGATCTGCCATCTGCAGCTAGCAAATATTAGCATAGTTGAACCAAATTAAGTGAAGACCAAAAAACTCGATGGAAAAAGACCTTTTTAGATGTATAGTATAAATATTAGCATCGTTGAACCAAATTAGTGCAAGTGTGAATGGTAAACCAAAAAACTCGGTGGAGAAAGACATTTTTAGATGTATAGTATAAACTTTGGCCCTCAAGAATATTGAAATACCTTATCTAAAAGCTTAAGTTGTTAGGTAAATGACGAAATTATTTATTTAAATTTAGTTTCAATATCCCCTCGCAAGCATGCCGCACAATTTTCATTAGTGGCTGATAGCAAAAATTAAATTCGGGACCTGGTTGATCTAACAGTACTATGTTAAACTATTTCATCTAAAAGCCGTCGATGTTTCGCTCATGTTCATAAACTGTTCATAAATACTTAAAAGACATTTTTTATCCACATATTTCGAGAACCCCACAATTACTACTCACTTATCGACTACTCATTTCTATCTATTTATAATTTAAATCGTTTATAAACACTTTCTAAACATGCTTAAGCAACGTATTTTTTTACTTTTAGTCAACAAACAACCCACTATATTTCTGCTCACCTGCGTCATATTTGGTGCAAAAACCATGGCAATATTACGTGCATTCATCTTGTTCAGATATTCGAGCTGAGCGACATCAGCCATTAGATTGATTGCCCAATCCAATAGAGCAGCATCAGTAGGTGGAAGGAGCTGTACAAGATGAGTGCACTCTTCTTCCGATTGAGCCTGCATAATCTCGTTTGGTGAGAGAGAGTCCAACACTCCTCTCGGGAGTTCTCTGAACCAAGCCTGCAGAGCACCATTTTGTGAAGTTGATGCAATATATAAGCTAAACGGTCGGAACGTCCCTAATGCGGTAGAGGCATATTTGGGATTAGACACATGCATACACCTCAGGATTAAGACAACCAGAACAACGAAAATAAAAAATAATTGCATTGAAGCAGAATAGTTCTCTTGTTTCACTGTAAATAATAGGCAAAATATTCCCCTTTTTGCCCATACTGATAAATTATTTTGAAAACAGATTTAACAAAATAAATTTTCCATGTACAAATGAATTAACTATTTTGATAAAATATTATATCAAAGTAGGCGGGCGCATGCATTACTGGTAACATTGATCAATCTTTAGATCTCTCTCCAGTGAGGCCTGAAATCCCATAAAGTGGAAGCCTTTGAACAGGGACGCTTTAATAATTATAATTTCATGAGTTAGTAGGTGATATAATATCACTACATTTTGGTAAGCATTTACACAACATTAAAACTTCTGATTACTAGAGGTCTGAAGAAAGGATTCAGTACAATCAAGTCACATAAAGTACCTTAATGAGACCTGCTAAACAATGAACCTCAATATTGTCTGGTACCTCCCCATTATTTAATTGTTCCCTGACAAACTCTTCCTGGCCATTCTCGGCGTTAATTCTGAAGATTCCTTCTGCCTGCAAATTCAATTGCACTATATCAGTTTTTCCCAGATTTGAAACAGTATCAACATATATAATGACTTTGTAGTTATATATTTGTTTTAGCACAGTAAAAAGGAAAAAGGAAAACTAAGAAATGTTTACAATGTCATGATACCTGCAAACCGCCTTGGGAGTACAAGCGTCTTTGCATCATCAGAAGTATTGTAGGCACACAATTACCTCTGGAGTCAAAAGAAAGTTGCATAGACTCTGTCGAAACTCCAAAAACTCTTGTACTGTCAAGAATAATATCCAAGTTGTCAACAGCATGAAATAAAGTCGGGCATGTCGTTTTGTTATCTGACTAGGGAATTTTTGCTGCGTACGATGTATATTTCATTCGAATAAGAAAATAGAAAAAAAAAAAACAAAATTATTAGGTTTTTCAGGCCCGACAATCTTCTTAAAATTGGAGTAAGCAAAGCTAGTCTTTTGAGGGATAATCTTATGAATTAAAAAATTGTAATAGCCGGTGTACTTGTAAGAATGCAATTATAATATTCAAACAACATTGATCAACATACTCTCAAACCACGGAGGATTTTATATTGAGAAGCTACAAAGATAAAACAGTAGGAAGGGTAAACAGAGATATAATTTTCCTTCTACTGGTGGTTACAATTTAAAATACACACCAAACTCTCCAAAGGAGAGCCGGTGAAGACTCCTGGTCAATGATGAACCTTAAAATATTACAATAATTCAGGTAATACAGAACAAGAACATGTATATGAAACAAAACATAGTGCAGTACTTCTATGAAATTAAGTCTAAGGTTACAAGAGTTTCAAAGTTTATGATTAATGATATGATGCAAAATAAAGAGAATCTACAAACATCTTTTTGAAGTTTAAAAAACAGAATTTTACACAATGTCTTTCTTTTTGCTTCTGGTTTACTCAATTTCTGATAGTTAAACAAATTGTATTCATATTTACAACTTATTCAGATGAAAAACTTTAGCCCATTTTCCATAATAAATCAAAAGGATCTTTGTGCCTTAGTAACAAGGTTATTCGCTAAACAACGATGTAAGCTTCTAAAAAGTATCAATACATTAGGAATAACATATATGGTGTGTGTAATCATATTGATAATCGTGTGCATGAATGCATTACTTTGCATATGAATTTGAAATGGAATATGATCGGGTCGTGCTTAGAATATGTTGAATTTATCTCAGAAGAGATAGTTTGATATCAATGAATTATCGAATAACATGAATGCCTAAATATCACTAATTACATAAATCAAGAATTGGAAAAAGAACAACAATAGGTGGATTCATAAGTCCATACATTCATATCATCATTCACATAAACCAAAGCTTTTACATAATTTATAGAATAAGTTAGATAAAATAAATCATCTCTTTTTTTACATTCAAATTTGATTACAAACTAATAAAATTTGCTTTTAGGATTATTCTCCGTGGCACGATAATATTAACTCCCTAAATTATTACTGGACGTTTGCAAATTTCACACGAATAGTCAACAAATCAGTCATCTCCTAGCCAAGAGGATCCACACCAGTTAGATAATCAAGTGGGATTTTAAAACTGGAGTGACCATGAAATGATAAATGAAAAACTTTAGCCCATTTTCCATAACAAATCAAAAGGATCTTTGTGCCTTAGTAACAAGGTTATTCGCTAAACAACGATGTAAGCTTCTAAAAAGTGTCAATACATTAGACGCCAGAAAATATTGACAACATTTTATATTTAGATCATTAGATGCCAGAAAATAAGGAAACTAAAAGAAACAACTGCTGGTTTTTCCTTCGTCTAGCATGTTTTTATCATTCATTAAGTTATGCAACTTTTACCATGAAAACATCAAGAAAAATAACAGAACTGTACACTCTAACAAGGAGAAATTAATAACCAGTTCAAGAAAATTATTCTTGAGAAAAATCACGGCCACGTGCTAATAAATGCAGCAAAAGAACAGAAGAAAAAACACAGGATTTACGTTATTCAGCAAAGTCATATACGTCCAATTCATCAATAAAATTTCGAATTATAAACTCCCTTTGCTCTCTCAAATGTTTCTTTACCCAATACTCGATAGACACTCTCCCACAGCATGTGCTTTTTCTTCGATTCTAAAGTTTTCATAGAAACAAAAAATCCAGAGAAAGAGCTCCTTATAAGCACACTCCCATACATACTCACCTTCCCTACTAATCATCTATTCCTTTTTTTTTTTTCCTGATTTTTCAAATGACATTCAGTATCAAAATAAAACCTCATTATAAAGTTTAGAAGACTAAAAACAGACCTAGCACTGGGAGGCCTTCTGGGAACTTCAGGTTCAAACTCATCAGGGAGTCCAAGAAATCCATTGAACCTATCAAATGTTACATGGGCAACATGCCTAACATTAGTAGGCCACCCAATTTCCATTAATTCTTCAACCCTACAATTTTCAGCTGCACTTCTACAACCCGTCAAAGATTTCCTAAAAGCAGTCACCAAAGCAGCCAAAACAGACCATTGATCCTCCTCCTCTTCTTGTTCTTCTAACTCCTGTTGGATTTGAGTACTATTATTTCTCCTGAAAAAATCTACGGAATGAGTGTTAATAAGGGAATGCAACCCATCATCCACGGAGCTTGAAGGTGAAGCCATTTGTGGTGGTGGGGAATGCAGAATATCTGTCATTTTTTTTTTTTCAATGCTAATTTGTGTAGTGTGTATGTGAAGATTGTGTTTAACTGGAGGAAAAATGAGTGAGTTTTAATGGGTTTTCTAGACTGTTTTGGAAAATTAATTTGGATTGTTAATGATGGGTTGGTAGATTAGTGGATTGCTTAAGAGAAAACTAGAAATGGGAAAAACAGTATGAATTCTTGAGAACTTGGTTGAGTAGAGTCTGTTCAAAGTAAAGGTTTTAAGGAAGGTGAAACTTATGCATCATCATTCACTCCCTCCCTCCCTCTCTCTCTCTCTCTGCTCATTGATTACATGTTACATAAATACTCATTTTGTAGAAACTGAAGTTTCCCAGAACAATGAAAAGTAGAAACTATGAAGAATGTAGAACAGTAGAATCAAACTAAACTTCTTAAAATTGGTTTGATCTGAGTTTCGAAACTTATAAAGAATTTGAAAATCGAACTGAACCATTTATAAAACTAAAAAAATTACTACTCATATAAAGAAATCTAATTCATTAGGTACACTAAATTTCACTGTTCACTATATTATCCTAACTGTTTGGACTACTAGTGAGTAAAATGAGGCTTATTTTTTTTTTTTTTTATCGGCAAATAAATTGTATTGATAAAAAATGTGGGTACAATTACTCTGGACATCCCCGAGCTTACAAAATTAATGTTACAGTCGATCTAATGACCAAAAACTATGATGGAAATCAATCAAACATAACAACTTCGTCTACGCATTTAAACTAGCTAATGCCTTTGAACTAATCCATCATTCGCATGAAAGAAATTATGTTAGGCAGCTTGCATTTTGGCAGCAAGCCCAATATTGCTTAAAGCAGTGGATACAATCTTTCTCTGTTTGGTATACATTAAAATTTTCATTCTCATTCATCTACTCATTTTCAACCACACATTTTTCAATAATATTTTTCATCACATCAATAATTTTTCCTTCTTTCTTAATCATACATTCTCCATCAATCTACTATTCCAGAATACATTCTTCCAAAATAATGCGGCTCAAACACATATAACTGAATTTTGTTAATTGTGTTTGTTAAGTGAACTTTGTATTCAGATTGTAAACAAATATTTATTTTTAAGTTTGTTCACCGAGTAAACCGAAAACAAAACAAAATCGCACAAAAATTGTTTGATTTGAAAAGTAAAATGATTTGATTTGAAATTTTTTAAAACCGTTTTAAAAAATTTAATTTGAAAATAGTTCAAAAACACCCTAATCAAATCATGTTAACTCCTAATAGAGAGCGCGTGAAGGGTACAAGATTGGGATGCGACGAACGAGAGTTATATGTTGATTTAATTTCCGATGATGTATGCACATCTTTTCATAAATGTGGTGTGTGTATAAAACCTAATCACTTGGCAAGACAGCATTTCGTGTTTAGTTGGGAACCCATACGAATCTCTTTTTGCAAGCAAAATTGATTAGTAAATACTCCACCATCTGAAGAGGATTAGTTAAGTGGAATTTTAAGGGATCAACAAAATAATCCACTTTCTTTAAAAAATAAATAAATAAATAAAATAAATAACTGATCATAAACAAATCTCAAGGTTGTCTTGGATTTCGTGGTATTAATTACCTTAAAAATAATGCCTAAATACTAAATACTATGTATAATCACTAAATGCACATGGATGAGGTGTCTATTATATGATTTCAGACACATTATGAATTATTTAACAATTTAGAATGACAGTTGGGATCTGGGGGGGCATTATATTCATAAACACACGTTAAAATGACAGGTTAACCCCAATAATTTTATATTTTAAGTGAAGAATATGTATAAATTAATTAACACGTAAAAATTACTCTTTCCGTCCCAATTATATAGGCTTGTTTCGTTTTTCACCCGGATTAAGAAAGTTTTTTTAATGTCATTGAAAAATTAATTTTTGTCAAGATCTTTCCTAATTTACCCATATTTAATTTTTCAGTATGTAAAACTAAATTATTGTTGGAATTAATAAAGAATTTGAAGAAGAAGAGGAAATGAGAGTTGTTCCATGTTTTCAAGAAGTGGAAAATGTGTGTATTTGGATGATTTCAAGAAGTTGCATATTAAGTGGGGAAAATTTAATAAGGGTATATTGGTAAAGGAACATAACAAAATATTTTATATTAGGAAACAACCCTATATATTTGGAACAAGAGAATAAGGTACTCAGCCTATATAGTTGGGACAGAGGGAGTAGTAAAACATTTGCTTGCTAAAAAACTGATCAAACTTCAATTTTTTTCACACAATTAATTGAACCTATAACTTTTATACATTTTTTCGTCACACGTTCGTAGACCCATCGACCTTTATCAACTTTTAACATCATCACATCAATCAAATAACTTTTACGAGTTCAACAAATTCCGTACGATTATGTTCCATGCATTCATTACTAGAAGTGGGAGGCTATTTAAAGAATTAAATGGTATTCACAACAGAATTGGCTTGCACTAGAGCTGGTTGCTTTAACACTTCTTAAATAGTCTTTCACCTACAAGCAGTTGAGCATATAACTCCAGCAATAATTTCATCTTAGCATGTATCAAACCAAACAAATTTTAACATGTAAAATGTTTGCCTGCTACCCAATAAAGTCGTATTCGACATACCAAACACGTCCATTAAAAGTGCTTCAATTAAATCGTTGAGCAACGAGCATATGCTTTTCTTGTTGGGATATGGGATTTTTCTTTTACAAACATACTATATGTACATTATTTTTTACATTAATTTTGACATCTTTCCACATAGCACCCATCGTGTAGTCTTTGATTTTCCAACACTGTTCAGATTTTAACATAGGGAGGAATGTCATCCTTAACATAAACAAAAATGTAATGCACATCTAGAATAATTCTTTTATTATTATTATTATTATTATTTTAGTGGGGATGGGGTTGTGCGAGGGTTCAATAAAAATAAAATAATGTCATCTAGCACTAATGGTGTTAAAGCAACAGTTTAAGTAACCACACTTGATTGGTTCAATTAAATGAATCACGTGACATTATATTTAAGTGAATCCATTATTTAATATCATGCATTTGCCATCTTGACTTGTACTTAACACCAGTGATGTTGAATAACATTAATCATAAAAATATGATTAGAAATGATCGTGCACTAGCGGAGAATGTAACAGCTTTTATCAGCAGGCTGGTGAACTTGTGCAATACATTATACAAATCAATATCCATAATTGAGACGAATATACAGATCAAAAGTAAAGGACGGGGGGAAGATTAGAATGCAGTGGTTGAGCAGTTATGGAAGCCAACAACAGAACATGTGACTGAAATACACAATTAATGGTTTTATTAGTCTCATAGTTATTGGTCTATAACCAAACCCATGTGCCAATTTCCCCTTAAAAACAGCACTTGGGAGCATTAGGCAATTCCCATCTTTTGGTTGATGCAAGACTCTAATGGGAAGTATGAGCCTCTAGAAAAGAATAACAATATCAAGTACATTGTTATGCCGATACATAAATACGATAAAATCAACTAATAATGGTGAGATCATCCGAATGTCAATATTCATCAGCCTTAGTTGACTTGGCACAAATAGTTATATAGATCATTGAGACTAGATATAAAACAGAATAACTGCTCATAATTTGAACTACAAGAAGCAGGTAACTGTTCAACTTTACTTGATAAAAGGAGTGAATTTACACCGGGTACAGCTATACCAAGTAAAGCAAGCTTATAGCCGATGCCATCTGCACACTATCTTGCTAATTTTTCCCAGTAAGGCACATATTCCCTTTAAAAAAGTTGACAGATCGCCAGCGGAATCACAGCTAACATCTCAAAGAGTTCTAGGTCATAAATCGGATGCATTTACCTTGGCAAACAATATTATTAACTTAAAGGGACATGTAACTTGCACAACACAACATTCAAGTCATAAGCCACAAGGAGCTATTAAATACGGAATATTGAAGTGGATAATTCTCACAACAGCAAATTTTAAGCAAATCTTAGAGGTTCCTCTGGTGTCATAAAGCTTCAGAATCCAACATAATCCACTATCAAGTTATATGTGTTGGAAAAAATGAGTTGAAGGGCTGACTTTGGCACTAATTTTGAGCGGGACCCGGTTGGCTATTTTGAAAGATGAAAGTTGATTTGTGTTCTCCTCC
>CAIGRF010251609.1:1711-18094 GCA_903798235.1 Fraxinus ornus
AATAAGACGTGACACGTGTAGAGTAGGTTATTAGTAAATTATTAATTGTTTTCTTTTATAGGAATTTGTATAAAAATATAAAAATAATAATAATAAAATTTAGAGGCATCCACGTGTGTAGGAGAAAAAATGTGTCAATTGATTCTATTTTTAATACTATTTAATTGTCTTGATTTTGGGAAATTTGTAATGATAGCCACTTTGTTTGATTGATAGGAAATGAAGTGATTTTTAAATTGTATGAATTATCGGGATTGAGACCTTTTTGGAAGGAAAATCACAGTATTTTATAGATTTTTAAATTATTTTCCCCTTTCAACTTTAAATACCATACAAAGTAATTTTTATCTACCTTAAAGAAAAAAAGAAAAGAGAAAACATAGTTACGTATCATTGTGGCAGCAATATAAAATAAAAGTTTTGAGAACGTGGATTTTTTGCTTTCTCTTCCAATCATTTTTTTTATCAAATGGGTAGGATTACGAGGTGCAAGTGATGTTATTTCGTTTAAATTATTTATTTTATTGTTGATAAATATTGTGTTAATGAAAGTTATCATATGATATGTTATTATGTTATGATATGAAATTTCCATCCGGTATCAAAGATATGAAATGTTATGAACTCTTACCGGTTTTTATGATATGACGATATGATATTTTTGACATATGATTTAAATATTTTATTCGGGATTGCACCATTAATTCGTATCCTATCGAGTATTCCCATGTACTCACCCATTTGTCTCTTATCTCACAGGTTAAATCGGGTCGTTGGTTGGCGGGCGATGATGTGCAATTGTGGTGCTAAGATTTATGGAACTCAATAGAAATAATCCTGTGTAACAAGACATTTTTTTTTATTTCAGCAATTTCTAAGTTTTATGGATTTTTATTTTCAAATTTAAGACATACTTTGTTGGGTTATAAACTTAAAATTATGTTATGATTTATTAGTAGAATTAACATTTATTTATTTAACTATTAAGTACGATATGCATGTTTTTCTTTTAGATTTATTTGGTTATGAGTTTTTATCAATTAAATTGTGCCCGTTACATTTCATATATTTATATTGTTAAAGTTAATAGTTTTGGTAACGATTTGAAATTTAAATTTTGGGTCGTTATAGAATGAGTTGCACATAAGCCTTGATAGGGGTGTCAGGAATGAGTGATGGGAGCTCAATTTTGCATAATTCACCACTTTAACTACTAACACCTGCTCTCGTGGATTCTTCTTGGTGTCTCTCGACAAGGTACCATGTGGTTTGTAATTTGCTCCACCGATTCTCTAAGTTCTGTATAGAGGCTTGCTAGTTCTGCATTGCAGTCTCAATCTTGGTGATGTACTTAATGAATAGATCCTCTAAGGATGCCCTCTTCTCTTGATGTTGTCGAACCACTGGTAGATTGTCCTTCATTTGATATGTTTGATCTAAATTGTCCGCCCATGAGAAGTTGGGATGCTTGTTTAGACCCGGATGGGGTAGGGTCTATTTTTCTGCCTCTGATAATTATGTGCACAGAATGACTTAGCTTGTAAAGTTTCTTTGTTATTGCTTCCATCTATGCTGCTAACGTCATCACTACATTTATGTTATGCATTCTCGCTACATTATTTGGAACTTCCTTATCGGTCGGCTAATTAGCTTGATTTTCAGTAATCATCTCATACATGTTGAATGCATCGTCGATCTACAATGTCTAACTGAATCGTCCGCTAAAGAATCTTAGGAATGCATATGTCATGTTGCAAAATTTAGGGTATAGTCCATTGTAAAAGAGATACACATGTGCTTGCCTAGGAATGTCAAGATTTGGACACTTTCTAAACGCACTCTTGAACCTTCCCCATGCCTCTGGATATGTCTCAAGATCTCGCTGTTTAAAAGTATAAACTTTGTTTTGGACTTGGTGGACTTGAGGCGGTGGCAAGAATTTCATGGTAAATTTTTGCACCATGTCATTCCATGATACAAAACTCTCAACAGGTAGTGAGTATAGCCATGCTTTTGCGCCCTTCTTCAGTGTGTGAGGGAATAGACGCATCCGAAACGCATCTGACGACATCTCCTTGTGGATGATGACTTCGTACAACATCAGAAAAGGTTGTATGTGTTCATGAGGGTTTTATGTAGCTTTTCTGAAGAACTTGACATCATGATGATTCTAGAAGAGATTGATGACATCAGGTCAAAGGTGAAAGTTTGCATGTCCAAAGGGTGGGTAGATAATATGATGTTGCACTGGTACTGGAGTTGGATTCACATAATCCCCTACCAATATTGGGCCCTTGTTGGCGATGGGTCTTTGCTGAACTAGAGGCGCAGCTTGAATTAGATCCTGAAGTGCATTGTGAATCTGATTCTAATTTTCAGCAATTACCCTTGCTCTTTTCTGTTCTCTCTTGCAATGTTTGAAGGTCCTTTCGATTTCGAGATCTAGTGAAACTAGTTCGATGTCATTAGGCTCTTACATAAACTGATGTCACATTGAGAAAAGTGAAACAGAAAGAGATTAGGTAGTATAATGAATAGCCTAAAACAAAGAAAAAAAAAAAGAAATATCGAATCTAATGTAAACTAATAAACTAAAATTAAAACCGTTATTCATCGATAGCAGCGTCAAAAACTTGTTCGGCTGAAACCAACAAGCGTACGAAATCGTTGTACAAGTAATAGAAATAGTGAGTTTTGAGTTTATTGTTCCCACGAAGAATAAGATTTAAAACTTAATTCAATATTTAGTATTAAATTCGAGTAAGTAGTAACAACAAAAGAGTGATTTGTGGTTATTTATACTACTTCTAATCTATATTATTAAAGTAAGTAAATTGTGGTTTTATCGAATGTGAATACTTGTATTGGATTTATGATTCCCCCTATTTCCATATATTTCAATTATCAATTAAGAATATAGTTAATTGCATGCATTTTTTTAAAATCGATAATGCTAATATGTTAAATGCTATTTTTCAAGATACACCAACCTTTAATTAACACAATCGATCTTATTCTTATAATTAACACAACCGACCTTATTCCTAGTCTGAATTTATATGAAAACCACGCATTTAATTTAGGTTATCTACATGGTTTTACAAGCCATATATATTATTTCTAATACCTATTGCACATATGTTGATTTTACTGCGTCCTAAACTTATTATGAGTATTCTTACACTACAACAAGTAACTAACTATTCAACTGATGGCAAAACAATTAAATTGTGTAATGAGAATGCAAAATCAATCGAGAAATAACAAAAAAAATACCTAAATTATTTGTCTTGAATTGAAATAAACAAAAATAAGGTTCCTGAATCATCCAATCCAATAGAAAAACTGAGCTAATCATCCTAAATATTGAATTTTACAAGAAAATATGAAATAACATTACCCGAATCAAGAAATGATGAATGAAAGTGGAGAAATCCACTTTCTTGAACGAAATCTTGAAAATGGAGGAGCAATCTTCAATAATATTGTAAAAAGCTTCCTTTGATTGATGATTGACTCTGTTCTTCACCTTCAAAATATGTAGAATATATGAATTTTAGATTTAAGGAGGTCCCACCCACGTTTTGGATGGCTTATGGTATATATAGAGTGCCAAAGATTGCATACCAAAAGTTTCCAAAACAAAATAAGGAAATACAAATTTTTTCCTAGAGCATGCATGACTCAAGGTGAGCATAGACACGATACACGCAAATTGGCCTCAAGTAAGGTACTTGGTGACCTTGCGTACGCAGGGCGTGCAAGCCCATGTGTACGCATAGTATAGGCTTTTGGGACCAATTCCCTAAACTTTTTTACGTGTGTATTTTGATCATTTTCACTTGTGATTTCTTCCCTTTAGCTTTTGATTGCCTCCAATTGAGTTTGTAGTATCGTCATTCTTCAGTTTATGTCCCGACGTGACTATTAGGATGTTGCGATTTCGTCCTCATAGTTATAATTTCATCATTTTTCTTTATTTTTAGCTTGTTTTCTCCAAACTTCATCATATCATGAGTTTTACCTAATAACACTATAATACAAATCAGGCTATATTTCATCAAAAGAACTACAAAATCTTATTATTTAAAACCCTGAATAAGTGTATAAAATACACTTATCAATTTACCAGATTACTCTTGTACAATACTTTTCCAATGATAGTTAGGTTTTTACGTATACACATTGCTTTCCATATTCTTCTATTAGATTCTACATTCATCAAGAAAACTACATAGAGTGATTTACGATGTTTATCTTCAATTTCAAAGCAGTTCTCGGCTTTCTCTTTGTATTTGGTGGATGTATAACTATCACAATTCCCACTTTTTGCAAGTTTATTCACTGATGCAAAAGTTGATGTCCATCCAACATATGGATGGGCATTTTTCTCGAAATTGATGGAACCAGACCGAAACAAGATAGAATCGATAGGTTCGATTTTGGGTTTTCTACTAAATGGGTTGATTTTAATACCATGCATCGAGAATCGGTCAATTTTGATTCGATTCTCGATAATGCCTTGAAAACCAATAGTGAATTCGAATTTCCTGATTTTCTCTTTTTGCTTGCACCAAGATTTACTAGATCTTTGAACACTAGATTCCAAACATCAAAATTTCATTTTGAATACACTTTTTCTTCTTTCTTTCTTAGCAAAACATAATGGGTAATCAAAATTCGAGCGATAAGTGCATTTTACACACTTATTTAGGCCATAGAACATGGATAATTGTTGGAAAATATATTGAAATGTGATTTAATTCTATATAAATTATGTTTTGTAGGATAACACTGATGAACATGGTGGAATTTAGGAAAAAAGAGCGAAAAATGACTAAAATGGAGGAAGATCAAAGTTTAGGGATTAAGGTGCAAATAATCAAAAGATGACCATAAAGAAGAAATGAAGATTTAAAAGAGTCAAACACCAATGTAGCGAAGGAATAAAGTGTTGAAGGAAGAAGAAATGAGAAAAGAGAAAACGGAGTTCGAGGACCAAAACGCAAAGAATGAAAGTTGCTTGAACTATGCTATATCATAGTTCTTCTTTCATGCGGTCGCATTTAGCGCTTTAGAGAATTTGAGGAAGGAGTTTGATTTAACTATGAGATCGCATGAGGTTGTATTATGCGGTTGCATAGTACAATGTCGAATGAAAAATTCTGATTTCCTTATTTGAATAAAATTCTTATGGAAACAAATCTTGTGGCGTCTTTCTAAAAACTAGGGCCATCTAGAACACAAGAAAAGATATTCTAAGAGCTTTTGGGTAGCATAGAAGGAGACAAGAACATGAAGATCGATTCCAAGATTCGAAATTTAATTCAAGCATTATTTGTGTGATGTCGATTCTTCAATATTTCTTTTGTTTTATTCTTTATAACATGCTAGACTAGTTTTCTTTGTATTAGGAGAATAATGAACTATATGAGTTTTAATATGTGTTTGGTAGAGATTAAAATCGGATTAAAATTGAAAATTTAGTAGTTATTGTTGACGTTTATTAGACGAGTGAGATCCAATAACGATTATATTTTCAATTTTAATTTAATTTTGAGCTATACCAAACACGCATTTAAATACTTGTAGTGCTTAAGATTTGTTTTGGATTTGATTTTGGATTTTTGACTGAAACCTTTTGACAAGGGCTTCGTCAAATAGATATTGGAGCTCTAACAGGTATTAGGCGACGAAAAATGGCAATGAATAATTCTCTTCATACTATAATTTTTTTTAACAAAATTATTAACTGTGAAACCTGGAGAAACCATGACCAATTTACTGATTTTTGGATGAATCGGACGACTTTTCAAGTTTTGTATCGATTTTCATACTATGATTGGATCGAATTTCGGTCCGATTTCCATCCGGTTGAACCGGCCGTTCCAGTCCGGAATTGACATCATTGGTTAAGACACTAATATTTTTCTAGAAAACAAGGTGCCCAAGATATTTTTTTAAAGATATGTATTATAAAAACAATATTATACTTCTATTTTGAGTTTTGAGTTATGATATTATTAGTTCGACTTAGATAGCATTTATATGGTTAAAGACTAAGCCCATGTTCGATAAAAATTAAAAATTAGATCTTAATTTAAATTATAGTCAACAACTAATATTTACCAAATATTTTAGGGGATCCGTAACTTTTATCCACATATTTCATTAATTTTTATAAAAAAATGTCAATTCCTTCTGTCTTGAGCCTTCCACCAAACCTATTTGTTTGTTCAACATCTACTAAAAATTTGTTTTTAATCTCGGACTTATAGTTGAAGTAAAATTTGTCAAATTTGCATTTTTTATGTTACCTACAGTAAAAGTAGGGATGGCGGGCTTAGATTGATCCATGAGTCATATCAATGACTGGCCGATCTAGGCCATGAGCTTTTTTATTTTCTTTAAAAATACATAGATGAAGAAAAATTGTCATATTTGCATTTTTAGTTTGGGAAAAAAAAATACATAATTACTATAATTTCAAGAAACACTTTCAAATTTTAGAAACTTGTGGAATTCTTTCAAAAATCAAGTAGTCACTCAGTTGGTCAAAAATGTGACCACTTGATAAAACATTTTTGACTCATTTATTAATTTAATAAGTTAATATTACAATAACATACAATTTATGGTCACAATTACATACTAATCATTAATCACACAATGTTCAGTCACAAAGACATAAAAATATGGGCTACAAATAGTAATTTCATTACAATTCACACATTTTTAGAGATCATAATTTGTTTATCGATTATAAATTATTCATTTTATAGGTCACTATTGCTCAAATAATTAGTTATAAACACTCTTTATCCCATCCCATCCCATCACATCCTATCCCACACCACACCACACCACTGCACTACAGTGCAGTGCACTCCACCACCCAAACGTCATTGCCACCTTACAACCATCGCTATCACCGCTGTGGCACCACCACCAACACCTCCTTAAATCAACCATCATCTCTACCTCCACCGCACAACAAGAAATGCAGCGCCACCATCACCACCTGCACCACAAAACCACTACCACCACCACCACCTCTTCGTTGCATAGATCACAGAACCACCATATCTTCAAACTCTACCATACCACAACCTCAACCACAACCAACACATCCAACCTCCACCTCTTATTTACACAAACCATCACCATAGACGTCAAGAATATTGTAGATCGAACCTCTCAAATTGCTTAATAATTGCAATTTTAGTATCTAAATTTTTTATTCTTTTACAAATTATACCCAAATTGTTTTATGTGCCAACCACAATCTCATACCTTTAAAACTTTATTTTTCATCCCACCTCACTTATCTTCTTTCCCAAAACTTTATTATTTTATTTAATCCATTCCAAAATTCTCTTAAATCCCTCACCCCAAATTTATCATTTCTTCTTCTCATTAACAATGAAAACCATAATTAATACATGTCTATATAGAATTTAATAGAGACAATATTCATAAGCGCTCAAATAAGTGTAATTTAACTATTTATATTGAAATTAAAATAAATTTAAAACACATACACAATGGATGAATGCATACCTGAAAGTGGTGAGAGAAAGAATATTGACTGTCACACATTGATTTCTAAATTAAATTTTAACTAAAGTCTAGTAGAATTAATTGAAAAGAAAGACAGAAAAAGATATACATTATAATTATTTCTATGTCGAGTGTATATACAAATAAGTAGAAAAAAAACTCAAATTAAAAATAATATACCCGTAAGAAACTTAAAATTGATAGTCAAAAGCACTTTTCTTAGCTCTTAAACCCCTTACCCCAAATATTCTTATTTGGAATGAGAAAAAGAAATGATGAATTTGGGGTGAGGAATTTAGGAGGATTTCGAAATGGATTAAATAAAATAATAAAATTTTGGGGAAGAAGATGAAGAGGGTTGGGTTGGAAAATAAAGTTTTAAAAGTTTGGGATTTTGGGTGGTACATAATAAAAAAAAACTGGGATAATTTGTAAAAGAATAAAAGTTTGAATACTAAAATTGCAATTATTACTTTTTAGTTTTGACATTTTTACTGTCTTTAACGGTAAATTTGCCTGTAGGGTTTTTTGGACAAAAGGTTACAAATAGGGGATTTTTTACGATTTTCAATAGGTATGGAGGTATGTTGCAAATGGAAAAAATTTTAGGGGATTTTTTTTGCTATTAATCCATTATTGAAGTGTAAACTTAGGGGGGAGTATTCAATTGAGATTTTTAAAAATTTTGATGGACATTTTTTAAGTGATGACTTCTGTGGATTTTTTTAGAAATTTGTATGGAATTAGTGGAAGTCTTTTGTAGACTTTTATATGCTTTCATTTTAAAGTTTTTATAGATTTTTGTAGAATTCAAAAGACTTTTGAAAATTTTAATTTAAAATAGAATTTATGTAGAGTTCAATATTGTGAAATTATTACATACGAGATAGTGATTCTGACAATTTCCCTTCTCCTTCCCTATCCCCCATATAATAAAAAAGAATGAAAATTTAAGACCTTAATTAAATAAATAATAATAATTATACATATAAAAGATAAATTTCATATTCAGTATTATTAATATAATATACCTTTATAGAGTAAATAAAAAAAAACATGTATATAAATTTAATTATAAATCAGTCTATAAAATTTTATAATTTAATTGGTAATAGATATTTTTCAGAAAAAACGAATGAAAAGAGAAAAAAGAAGTTATAATAATAAAATTTAATCATTTCATAGAAAATAGAAATAAACAATAAGAAAGAGAAAAATAAAAATAAAAACTACCTTCTGCTTAAAAGTTAGTACCATAAAGACTTTTATAAAAGTCTCTAAAAGTCATAAAAAATTGAATGCACTAAGACTTATGGGAACTTCTAAAAAGTTTTAATTGAATACACCTTGATTTTTAACTTTTAAAAAGTCTCAATTGAATACACCAATACTTTTGAGTCTCCAAAAGTCTAAATTGAATATCCTTTAACTTTTTAAATCCTAAAAAGTCATTAAAAGTCTTAATTGAATACACTCCCCTTAAAATATAGGTTTTTGTCTAATTTTTCCTTTCAGTTTTATGTGCAGTAAGAGTATGGGTGGTAGCCTTGGATTGACTCATGGACCATATAAATGATGTGCCGAGCTGGGCCTTGGGCGGCTTTTCGATTTAGTAAAAATATACATAAAAAATTAAAGGGAACAATACATAACCCAGATTTTTAGTATACATCATTTCAAATTTACGAGATATAGTTTGTATTTTCAAAATCAAGTTGTAAATGAATATATATTATATTTTATATTTTATATATAGAATATATATAAATTAGGTATGATTAAATATAGTTTCTGAAATCAAGCATTCAGTTACCATTTCAAAAACAGAATCCTCAAAAAAATCTCGTCGTCGCCTCTAAAAAAGGTCACAAATATCAAAACGACGCCAGTCTTCGCTGCAATTGGAAATTATTTGTAGAAGGAGGTCATAATTAATCTAAATTTAGAGGATCGAACTCAGTAGTCAGTGCGCTTTCGCTGAAGGATTTCTACACTGCATTATATTCCTGTTACATTTCTGTGTTTTATTATATTATTTTGGATCACAAATGACAGGAAGGAAAAATATTCGTCGTAATGTGAAATTTGTCACAATCACACATTACGAAATAATCATTGATTGAGTCAAAACAATACTGGATATGTTGTTTAGCGCGAATATGTATGAGTTTGTGAACATAATTGATCTTGTGACGTTAGATTTACTATAATTACGCCCGCCAATTTATGAAATGCAACAGTTAACATGATGGAAAATTTGTCGTACTAATGTGAATTAGGTCACAATCACATATGAAATGCAAACCAAAACATCTATGTGACCGTAATTTATCTATGTGACCATGATATGAATTATTGATTATAGTGTGTCTATGTGACCATGGTTTTGTATATACGTCGAAATTTATCTTCGTGACCGAAATGTATCTTTATGACAATTATTTTGGATAGTAGTGAACATGATGGAAAATTTTTTCTTACTAATGTAAATTTGGTCACAATCACAAACTATGGAATAATCGCTGATTGAGACAAATCAATACCAGCATGTAAACCAGAATGTCTCTGTGACAAAAAAAATTGTTTGGGTTCGTGAACAAATTTCTACCGTGACTTTGGTTTTACAGTAATTATGCTTGCCAAGTTAAGAAATGCAAAGCAAAATGTCTATGTGACCATATTTTGGGTATGTGACAATAATTTCTCCTTGTGTTTACTACTCTCCATTATCAGAGATATAATCATAAAATGTGACTAGCATCTTAGTGAATTGTGACCTTACTAGTATTTGTGATTGGCTTTTTTCCTGAAATGCAAACCAAACTGTCTTTTAATATGAGTTTATCTGTGGGATCATATTTTTGTCTGTGATAATAATTTTTTCCCGTGTCAAGTACTGTCCATCATCTCAGATATAATCGTAATTTGTGACATGTTTCTGATGAAATTGTGACGATAATGGTATTTGTAACGGACATTTTGAAATTTAGCATGTGTTTTTATGCCATACAAAACATATTTGAATTTCTGGTTGTTCTATCAGACAAGGAAGAGTATCTTATCAAGTGTTCACATGATGAGTATAGTTGGATATACAGATCTCTTTGAACTATGTTAAAGATTAGTGATGGTCACACATGTTCTTCAAACATAGTATTAGGATCTCACGTGCTAGTGTTAACGTCCGTAGTGTCTTCTTTCATCAAGTATAAGTATACACCATTGCGTACTATATACACTCCCAGCGATATATGTAATGACATGTTACATACCTACGGAGTTTCTTTGAACTATGTTAAATCTTGGAGATCCCGTGAAAAAACTTTGAAAATGATCAGAGGTGATCCTACAAATTCATTCCGACAGCTATCGAGCTACTTTTACATGCTTAAACGGACGAATACTGGAACAGTTACAGGAGTAGAGGTTGATTGTCACAATAGATTCAAGTACTGCTTCATGGAACTTGGTGCATCAATTAGAGGATGGGTCCATTGTAGACATGCCATTGTTTTTTATGGCACATACTTGAATGGACACAACGGTGGTACACTATTCACAACATGTACACAAGATGCGAATAACAAGATATTCATACTCGAAGTTGGAATTGAAGATAATGAAAATGATAAATTCTGGACCCGATTTTTCAAAATTTTGAAATTTGCTTATGGAAGTAAGGAAGGACTATGCTTTGTATCGGATCTTCACAACAGTATCAAAAATGCAATTGAACGTGTTTATCCTGAGACCTGTCATGGGATTTGCACATACCATCTTTTATAAAACTTGAAATCATATTACCATAAATCAGGTCACAACATAATTCAAGCATTCAATGCAGCTTTGCGTGCATACACGTTGTCAGAGTTCGAGTACAATATGCCACAGTTAAACAAAAACAACGAGAAGATTAAGGGTTACTTGGTAAGATATTACTTTCAATCACTAAAAAAATGTTACAGTTGTTGTAGATCACTTCTTATTAATATTTTGTATTTTGTAGAATGAAGTTGGACTAGATAGGTGGTCACGATTCCACATACGGGCGAACAGATACTCCACAATGAAGTCTAATATAGTAAAATCGGTGAATGTGATCACAAAAGTAGCAAATAACTATCTTATTATGGCTTTGTTGGAGTCATTGCGACAAACTGTACGATCTTGGTTCTGTAAGAATAGGGACGTTGCAATAGCACTTTCACGAAGTTGTCTACTAAGTACGAGAAATTAATTAGAGAAATGAGTACAGATTTGAAGAACATGAGGGTATCTATTACAATTGTTACATGAAATGCAATATATGTGACTTAATAATAAACCTTAACTTTTAATCTGTGACCTGACACTTTGGTTTTATCTCTATGCAGGTTTCTCCTACCAACCAGACAATATTTTCGGCTGCTAACGAGGGCTCAACATTTGTTGTCGATATAGAACAACATACTTGCATATGTAGAATGTTTCAAGTCGATCAGATACCATGTCCACACACTTTGAGAGTGATAGAAACTACGAAGGGAGATCCGTACAATTATCGTTCGTACTTTTACACAAGAGATACGTACATGAATGTATACTAAGATACTATTTACCCAGTCGGAAATCCTAATGAATGGACTGTGACTCGAGAATTAGAAAGCATGGTGATATTACCACCCAGCCAAAAGAGGAGTTCGGGAAGACCTGCAGAAAAGTGGAAAAGATCATCCTATGAGGGGAAACAAACAATGAAATGTGGACGTTGCAAGGAAGTGGTCACAATTGTAGGACGTGTAATAAGTGCATTTTGTACATTTATTTAGGACATTAAATTAGAGTATTTGTTAGTGATTTAGATGCGTTATAGGTTAATCTTGAGTTAATTATGTTTGTTAGATTGAACTCAATGTAAATTGGTGAATTTGGAAGAAAGAAATGAAAAGTGTGCAAAATCGTAGGAAATCCAAAGTTTGGGGACCAAAGTTTAAACATTCAATAGTTGATTTGGAGCACAAAACGATGAATGAAGATCATATAGGATCAATTGGATGCATTTGGAGGTCAAAGGAGTGAAATATAGTAGAATTATTTTCACAAATCAATTTCCAGTCTAAGAAGTTATGCTACAGACTTTTAGCCTCAACTTGAGACCAATTTTTAGGGGGTGTTTGATCCACATTATTTTGGAAGAATGTATTCTGGAATAGTAGATTGATGGATAATGTGTGGTTGAAAATGAAAGAAAAGTTATTGATGTGATGTAAAATATTATTTTATTGAAGAATGTGTGGTTGAAAATGAGTAGAAGAATGAGAATGAAAAAAATAATGTGTACCAAACAGGGGCTTAGGATATAAAACGTTTGAATTAGAAAATTGTTGACTCTAGAAGAATTGTATCCCTTTGAATTACCTTTTCAATTAATTTTGAATTAGATCAGTTGGATAAGTATAGAGAAAGTTATAATGAAAATACCAAAAGCTATTAAGAGTCAAAATTGTGCGAGGGCGGGCAATTCATAGAACGTGCGCAACACCTTGTTTTCCCCTAACACGAGAGCCATTTGGTTATACAGCACACATGTAACACTTAAACCGGTGTACGCGCACATACCTTTTTCACAAACGAATCTTTAGTTTCCTTTCGCGATTCAAACTCTTTTGGAAACCAAATTGGACGCGATTTTAACCTATTTATGGCTCTTACAAATAGAGAAGGAGAGCTACACAAAACAAAACGTCTCTTGCCACTTCATACACCATAGTTTAATCAAATTTATCAAGAACAAGAGGCTAATTACTATATTTTGGCAGATGAGCTCAAGCCCTAGCAAGGAATTGAAGGTCAATTATATCAAGATTTTGAGAAATTCAGCCTTAGGTTTGAAGATCAACGTCTTTTGATTTATTTCATGATCCGTGTGATATTTTTCTATTATTCTTTTTGTAATTTATATATTAGCATGCTAGGCTAGATCCAATTTTGTATTGGATGAAGATGAACACTATTTGTTTATTTGTTTTAATTCAAGACTAGTAGTTTAGTTTATTTCTTGCGTTTCTTGATTAATTTTGCATACCTATTCCATTATTTAATTGATTGGCCACCATTAGATAATTAATTTCTTGTTGTAGTGTTGAGAGACTCACAATAAGTTTAGAACGCGGCAAAATTAACATATGTGCAATAGATGTTAGGAATATCAATTATCACATGTGCAATTATATAGATAATCTAGATTTTAATACATTCTAATTATTCGAATTCGAGCTAAGAATAGATTCGGTCGTGGTTAGGATAGATTTGATTTGTCTTGAAAAAGAGAACTATATATCATAGAATTGTCGATTGTCAAAAACGCATGAACGAAACTAGATTACGAATCAAGAATTGAAATAGATAGCAACATGCGGATTCGAGATCTAATACAATCATCCATAGTTTGATAAAAATATATTTTTAACGCTTTTTTAGATTAATTAAAAATAAAATAAAATAAAACTCCATTTTGTTTACATAATTCGAATCCCATAAAAAGTTAGTAAACTTGAATTGAATTTATTCCCTATGGGACGATATCTCTATACTAATCAATTCTATTACTTGTGAACGATCATGTACGCTTGCGGGTTTTGCATGAACAAAATTTTTGGCCCTGTTATCGGGGAATAATTTAAATATCAGTTTATTAGTTTTATAGTATTCGAATTTTTCTTCTATTTTATTTTATGATATTATTTACACAACTAATTTTTTGTTTATTTTTTGGCAGTTTATGTTAGATTCTAAAGAAATTGAGCTCCTACCATTGGATCTCGAAATCGAAAGAATTTTCAGACAACGAAGAAAACAACAGAGAGAAGTAATAGACATGGCAGAAAATCAAAATCAAGTTCAATTACCACAAGATGCGCCGAACAACCATATCTAGTTCTTAGGGATTATTTAAATCACATACCTGCTCCTATGCAACTAGCTATTATTTATCCACCTTTTTGGGTAAACCAACTTTCAAATTCGACCAGATGTTATCAACTTGTTTCGGAATCATCGGGACATCAGGTTCTCAGGAAAATAAACTGAAAATCTTCATGAACACATACAAGCTTTCCTGATGCTTTGTGAGGTGATCAGTCAAGAAGGCGTGTGAGCTGATGCTTTTCGAATGCGTTTATTCCCTCATACTTTAAAGAAAAATGCACGAGAATGACTAAACTTACTACTTCCCAGGAGCATTGTTTTGTGGAATGACATGGTACAAAAATTCACCTTGAAATTATTTTCGCCTTCTTAAGTCCATCAAATCAGAAATGAAGCCACTACATTCAAGCAAAATGACATCGAGAGCTATCTAGAAGCCTGGGGAAGATTCAAAGATTACTTCAGAAAGTGCCATAATCTAGATATTCCGAAAAATGCTAAGGTCTACATCTTCTATTAAGGCCTGCATCCTGAATACAGTAACATGACCGACGCTTCAGCAGGAGGATCGATCATGGATATTTCCTTAGACAATGTCTCAGATCTCTTTGAGAAAATCAGACTATGTGGCCAAGAGAAAGTGAAACTTCAAGAAAAATAGAAGGTATTCACAACATTGATGAAGTTGCATAATTGGCAACCTAGTTGGAAGATTAACAAAGAAATTAGACAAACTAACTTAGAATGTGAGCATGGTGCACCAACTAGCACCAGTTTGCGGAGGCTGTGGGGCAACTCATATAACTGCAAGTTGTCATTTAGCCTCAACCCTTGTTTATCAGCCTGAGGAAGTCAGTTATGCACAGAACTTTTAGAGACGGCAGAACAATCCTTACTCCAACATATATAATCCAGATTGGAGCAAGCATCATTACTTCTCATAGGTTAATAATCAGGGTCAAGAATGTCAGATTCAGGGTAACCCACCAGGATTTCAACAACAGCAAGGGAATAAGTCATCGTTGGAAGAATTAGTGGCTAAGTTCATTACCAAAAGTGAGACTAATTTTCAGAACCAGTAGGCTATTCTTCAAAATCAACATGCAGCAATTAGAAACTTGGAAACTCAGGGAGGGAAATAACAGTTGTATTAGCCAATAGACCACAAGGTATTCTTCCAAGCGACACAGAAAATAACCCACGAGAACAGGTATTGGCAGTGGAAGCTGTGAATTATGTAATTATTAAGACACCATAAATTAAGCATACAACCTTTATTCGAGCATATGTGCCGCCTGTTCCATTCCCTCAAATACTTCAATGAAAGACAAGATATGAACAATTCCAGGCCATTACAAAAAGAAGTGTAGCTCAGTTACCATAAACTACTGTGAAAAGAAAATGGACAGATGAGAATCAAGTACCTACTATGGTCGAGGAACAAGTGGTACAGTTTGAAGAATCATCAAAGATTAATCAAGAAAAGTAGTCAGACAGTCCACGGGTTAAGATAAATCATTCCTGCCAATAAAAACACACATTTAGTCCTATTCTCTCAAAGGTTGCAGAACAATAAATTGGACAAACAATTCAAGAAGTTCTTGGATGCCCTCAGACAACTTCACATCAACATTCTCTTCATTGACGTCATTCAACAGATTCCAAATTACACAAAATTTCTAAAAGAGATGTTGATTAAGAAGAGAAAGCTGCCAATATATGAAACAATGGCTTTAACAGAAGAGTGCAGTGCAATCATAAAGCATATGATCTCTCCTAAATTAAAAGATTCAGGGATTTTACTATACCTTACTCTATAGGAAATTCAAATAATTTAAATGCTTTAATTGATTTTGGAGCAAGTATTAATTTGCTGCCACTGTCTATCTACAGGAAATTAGGATTGGATACTCCAAA
>CAIGRF010251610.1:17056-29259 GCA_903798235.1 Fraxinus ornus
AAAAATGTGTAGTTAAAAATAATTTTTTAAAAACTTGTACCAAGGACTTCAGTACAAGTGAATTAATTCATCATATCCTTAATTTGGATATTAATTTTGTTCATTTGAATCAATCTGTGGTACAATATTGTGTTCAAAATTTGCTATTATTGCTTTGAACCTTGGTAGGTAGTGGAGGAGGCAGGTGGAGGCCCAATGACCCCACTGGGATTTGAGAAAAAATCTATAAAAATGACGTTTTATTTTTTTTTTACTTTTTATGTTTAATATTATCATATTTTGTATTTGAATTTTTTTCCCGAAGTTAAATTAAGTCGCATTGGATTTGAGTCCTAACTCTACAACTATTGACAAGTGTAAATATTTTATTGTTGAAGGAGGAAATACTTTATCGTTTTGAAAGAAGGATTAAGCCAAATGTACAGAGGCTAAGGTTCATAGACCTCTTACCGACTATCACATGAGGTGGGTCCCGATGCAAGACCCACCTGATTAAAAATTGGTTCAAATTAGAGATGACAAAAAAACTCGTTCAACCCAATCCCTGTGGGGCCCCGCCTCGAATAGGGCGTGAATTAGCCGCCTAACCCGATAAACGGGACGGGGACCGGGCGTGGGTCGTTAACCAGAAGTGGGTACGGGGCGAGAACGAGAAATATAGTCCCCGCCCCGCTACCCACTCCGTTTAAAGTTAATTTCAAATTTAAGTTTTTTATCGAACAAAAATAATAAATTTATCATTATTTTTAAAGAGAATATAAGTTGTTTTTAACAAATTAGTAAAAAAGTAATAATATTTACTAACTAAAGATATAAGAAAAATAAAAGCAAAAAATAAAATAAATAAAAAATAAAAAGAAAAAAATAAATGAGGCGAGGGATTTGCCCCGCCCCGTCCCGCTTTTACCAGATATGGGTATGGGGTAAGGTAATAAAAATACCCGACAGGACGGAGGTAGGATTGGCCGACCCGCTCCATTGCCATCCCTAACTCCATTAGCTTGTTAGTTTAATGTTAAAAGAAGCGATTTCGGTTTATTTGGTCAATTAGATTTATTTTTCCGACTAAAACTTGTAATATGTAATTTCATGTCATGGATACAATGATCGCAAGTCAATGTCAAATCTTGAAGTGGATCTCTTTAAGAGCGTGCTTGGGAGTTTTTTTTTTTCCCCTAATCGGTTTTGACCGTTTTTGAATAATACCGTTTATGAGTGATTGAGAAAATCAGTGCTTGCTAATTATTTTGAGCACCCCCAAAAAAATAACCCGTGAAGTGCAATTTTGAGCATTTCTTTCAACTCAACAAATCGACGAGTTTTGATCGTTTCTGAAATTCTCTTTCAAGTCTACCCTTTATAAACTAATCATTACCAAACCTACTATAACTTACACCAAAAAATATCTTATACGTCATTCCTTCCAAACATTTGTTCTCTGTTCTTCTTCTCCACTCTTCCCTTTTGGGTTATTCACCATCCATCGCCGTTCAACCTCTCTCCAATTTCTATAATATATTATATTGTAGAATGTTGGATTTTAAATCTTAATATTTCTGTTTTCTATACATTGATGTTTTGTGTAGGGTAATTTTGAGATCTCAGGACAAAAGAAAATGCTCCTGAATTGCCTTACAATTTCTCTGTATACTCTTTCAAATCTAAGGAGAGGTCTGCTATTAGTTGTTAATGTATAAAAAGAAGCAAATAGTATTATTGCAATTATATAACACGGGTATATATGTAATTTTATTTTTTAAAACATCTTTCCGGACCACTGGATAATGAACTCCTAAACATGAGTTGGAGTGTTTTAAGAACTGCTACTAAAAACTGCCCCAAATCCATCCGCTCATAAACGTTCAAAATCGTTACTTCAAAAAATGCTCAAACACTACCCCGAAACTCGCAAGCAGGTCTTGAAGGAATGATTAATTATGTAATATTATTTAATCATAATGATATGGATTAAAAAAAAAACTTTAATAACCAATTTGAAATTTCATGAACTTCAGGACCATTGTGAAATTAACTTACAAATATTTTAAGTCCCCATTCTCATTTTTTAAAATTCATTTCCAAACACACATTTTGCTCCCGATTAGTGTTGATCAACATCAAACTTTTAATATATTTAAAAAAAAAAAGAATATAAATTATGGTTGAAAAATTATGGATCTCATTAAATATGCTATTAAAATTAATTGTCGACTTTGAATTGAGATTTTTATTAAATTTTAATTTTGACCAAATAAGAATTTTATTAAATTCACAATTTTTATTAAAAAATTATGAAAAAAAAATTTCTAATTTTTATTCAGATCCAAATCAAACTGGGGCTAAGTTTCGTCAAAAATACCGGCGAAAAGCACGCCCTTTCGTGCTATTTTGGTCAAATTTATTTCTCGTTACGTTGGAATAGTGTTCAGAACCGACGCATTTGTACAACCTCCCTCAGATATTAATGATTTCAATTAACAACCCAAATAGTATTCTACCACTTGGCGTAGACTTGAATTCTGCCGTTTTGTCAACTTCGAATTCCTCTCTCTTCTTCTTCTCCAAATTCAAGCTTCAGATGTAATACTGCAAGGTGTGCCTAATTTTTATTTGTATTGTATTTTTAGTTAGTCTCGCTTCTAGCATCGTTTCGAGTTCGAATCACTAATTTTGTTTCAGTTTCTGCTTGATCTGTTGTGTAATGCATTTAGATCTGTGTAGTATGCGTGTGTTACAGTAGTTGATTCGTAGTGAAATGGAGGCCTAAATTTTGAGAGGAGAAAATTCTTTGCTCTGAGTGAGAATTTCTGGTTTGTCACTGCTTGATGAGTTGGGAAAATTGAATTTTGAGACGGTTTGATCTGATTAAGTGAAATTAGGTACTTCAGGATGCAATCTGAACTCTGTTTTTACTCAATTTTTTATAAAACAGGGAAGTCTCACCAACGAACTAGTAAGAAGATTTTGCTTCAAATGAAAAATATTTCATTTCATTTAATATGGATAGTTACTGCATTTATTTAGTAGAGTGAGTAGGTCTCGTTAATCCAACAGTTTTCCTGTCATACTGGTTTTAATAAAAATAAAATAAATGTTAGAAGAAAGCTATTTTGATGAAAAAGGAAGAAGCTATTTTTCCATCCTGAATTTTACCAAAATTCTTCTAAGAAAAACCTCACCCATTTACCCATATAACATGTAGTTTAGTTTGGGTTGTGTAAAAGATGTCATTATATGCGCAAATAGGCATATTTTTAGTAATTTTTTCATAGGAGTATAGTAGAATGAAGTTGTCCAATGATTCTGCTTTGACCTTGTAGAGAAAATGAAATTGCCTTTTTTTGGGAATTCAGAAATTGATGTTAATGAAGCTTATGAGATTCTAATAGGACGAAAAAAGAAATAGTAATGAAGAATCATGTTTATTGGTGTTTCCATTTTTACTTTCACCATTTTCTTACATTCTTTTCCTGTTTCTTTTTGGTTTGTTTGTCACAATTTGGGAGGAAAAAGCTCTAAATTTTGTTCTTGGAAAACTGAAACTAACTCAATTTTAACCTACTAATATAGTTCCAAGTATAAGCCTTATTTCCAAACAAAAGAGTAACACCCAACTACATAATATGTATGGCACCATGATGGTGTGAGTTCTAACGGCAATGTATAAACCAAGTCACTTGCGCAGCAAAATCATTGTTCCGTTTTATTACTTGCAGTGAGTTCTGTGATATGAAATGCAGGAATGAGTTTTTGAATCAATGAAAGTTGATAAGATTGATTTGCGGACAAACAATAAGGATAAAAACCAGATTACTATTGTATTCAGAATCAAAGTTTTAACTTGGTATATCAGCGATCGAAAATTTTGGCTTCAGAACCAGTGATGTCATTTACCATGAAATATCCCAAGACAGAAATATATTCCAAATTCTCTCGATAGAAAAAGTGTTATAATAGTAGTAATATTCTTTTCCGAACCAATAAATCCGAAGTTGGCCTGCATGGATAACCAGAGGATCTAGATTACAAAACTGTCTTAACTACATATGCTACAACAAAAAATGCAGGGTGGCAATTGCAAGACTTGCCACTTCTTTTTTGACAAACCAAGTAGTTTTTTCAACTTAAGAAGATATTTGATTGTATTTTCATATTTCCTTACTTCATTCATTTGCCGTTGCAGACATCATTACATACAGATGAGCCCTGGTTTTTCCAAGTTCACCTTCATGATAGCTGGGTCTGCGTGTGTTGATGCACACCAGTAATGAACAGAAATGAAGAAATCGTATGGCAGTGTTCTAGCCACATCATTATTAACGTTATTAGTTCTTGGGTATTTTGCAATTAAAAATCCCATCAACGAAAGTTATATCACAAGTCCATATTTCAACACGACAAATCCTCTTGAATGGATAAATCAGGGTGCTTCACCTGCACTTCTCAATCCAGAAAATGTTTCCCAAGTGATTTCTACCAAAGCTGTAGTCTCCGATCTCTTTGCTCAAAGGAACTTGTCGAATGAAGAACAGCAATCGTTGCACACATGGAACCATCTGCAACAATTGATTACACATGCTAAGATGTTACCCAATGCTCTCGAAGCCATTAAGGAAGCTGGTGTTGCATGGAACAATCTTATGACCTCTTTCAAAGAAGAAAAACTTCACGTTAATGGAAGTGTACTGAAGAGAGGAAAAGAGAAACAATGTCCTCATTTTCTTAGTAAAATGAATGCCTCTAAACTTGATGATAATGGCTTTGAGTTGCGGCTTCCTTGCGGTTTGACTCAAGGTTCTTCAATTACATTTATTGGCATTCCAAATGGTCTTCTTGGTAATTTTCGGATTGACTTGACTGGTGAACCACTTCCAGATGAACCCGACCCTCCTATCATTTTGCACTATAATGTTAGACTCCATGGTGATAAAATAACCGAGGATCCTGTAATTGTTCAAAACTCCTGGACAGGTGCACATGACTGGGGCGAAGAGGAGAGATGTCCATCTCCTGACCCTGCAAAAAACAAGAAAGGTACATGCCTTTCACTTCTTCCTGTCCTTGGCAAATTTGGATAGAATAGGATTGTCTTTTTTGCTTCAGTGAGATTTATGTTTATATTTTGTTGTATGTGATGGATGATGCTATTTCCTCTTATGTCAGTGGATGAGCTGGATCAGTGCAATGAGATAGTGGGTAAAGATGATAACCGAACTATCAAAGCTAGCCAACAGTCCAATGGGGCTACAAAGTTTTCTATGGTTCAGGATGGGAAACCGAGAAAGTCCTTTCCTTTCAAGCAAAATTATCTGTTTGTTGCTACACTCAGAGTGGGATCAGAGGGATTACAGATGGCAGTTGATGGAAAGCACATAACTTCATTTGCTTTTCGTGAAGTACTGACTCTCTCTCTCTCTCTCTCTCTCTCTCTCTCTCGTCCAACGTTCTTTACCAATATTAGTTAATTTACGTTGCTTATATCATCTGTGCGTACAGACTTTGGAGCCATGGCTTGTTAGTGAAATAAGGATTTCAGGAGACATAAATTTAATTTCCGTTGTTGCTAGTGGCTTACCAACATCAGAGGATCTAGAGCATATAATTGACTTGGAAGCTCTTAAAGCAACCCCACTTCCTCCAAAAAGACCACTGGAACTCTTTATTGGTGTGTTCTCTACTACCAACAACTTCAAGCGTAGAATGGCAGTTCGAAGATCATGGATGCAGTATGATGCAGTCCGGTCAGGACAAGTTGCAGTTCGTTTCTTTGTTGGTCTGGTAAGTGCGACTTCTTTTTATCTAATTATATTTTTGACTGGGATGTTATGAACCTATGCTGTGTATAAACATGCTTTCTTGAGCACTCACAAAAAAATAAAAAAATAAATAAAAAATAAAAAAATTATGAATGTAGCTATACTCTCGTGACAAAACTATGAGAATACTCATTTCCTCGGAGTTTTATTTTATTTTCTTAAACTTTTTTTTTGTGAAAACTAAATCAATTTACATAATTCCTACAAAGTTGATTCAACTTGCCAAGTCATTTGTTTGTCTAATTGAAATGTAATCTGTGGCCTGTAGCATAAAAACCAAATGGTGAATGAGGAGCTCTGGAACGAGGCGCTGACATACGGAGACATCCAGCTGATGCCGTTCGTTGACTACTACAGCCTTATTACATGGAAAACCATAGCCATCTGTATCTTTGGGGTAAAGTCCTGTTCCGTTCATAACTCATGTAGTACTCCTCCCATGTAGCTGATTACATCATCTCTTCACAGACGCAGGTCATTTCCTCAAAATTTGTCATGAAAACAGATGATGATGCATTTGTTCGTGTTGACGAAGTCTTGCTTTCTTTACAAAGGATCAATACAACCCGTGGTTTACTCTATGGTCTTATCAATTCAGATTCCCACCCCCACCGGGATCCGGATAGCAAGTGGTATATTAGTCTTGAGGTAATTCGTCACATTAATTATTACTATAGTTATTGAAATTTAACACCCTGCCTCAGTCGCACAAAAAAAAAAAAAAAATTAGTAGCCACAGTAAGGGATTGAAAATCAGATTATTACAAGAGAAACATCAATAAATTGTCGTGCATTTCAAAATTAGAGAATATAATAAGGAATTTTTTACATTATGATGCCCATACAACTTCCACATTCACAATTTACATGAAGTTCACAGCACAAAAAAACTAGACTTATTCCAATAAATATTGTGGTCGACACAAAAAGGAAAATGATGATACAAGTGTAAAAACGGTCGTGTATTTGAGCCACCAAGTGAATTTGATGAAGTATCTATATTATTACATCAACTTTAACTTCTCTGCAACTTTAACACTACATGCTGGGATATCAAATAGATAGGTTACTTAGGTTTCGCTCGAGTTGAGAAATTTTCAAGGTTCGAAGTAATCTGAGCAACTAGACTGACCTGAATTCTTCTGGGCTCAGCGTCCGAAAACCCCCTCCCCCACCAAAATAACACGTTTTTTTTTCCTGGACCTGCTATATATTTGGAGTGGGAGGTTGGGAAATCATGTTTATAGTTTGTAAATGTACTACTGGTGCTATTGGTCGATTTCTTTATCACACAAATTCATTATAATGGTGTGTTTTAACGCATGTGATGAATCTCACTCCCTGTTTATCCAAAAATCATTTTAAGGAATGGCCTGAAGACACTTACCCTCCTTGGGCGCACGGTCCGGGTTATGTTGTGTCAAGTGATATAGCAAAGGCAATTTACAGGAAGCAGAGAAAAGGACGCCTAAAGGTAAAATGCAGATTTGCAAATATTCTCTCTGTAACTGTTATTCTGATTTTGTTACAACTCATTCTGGCAGATGTTCAAGCTAGAAGACGTTGCTATGGGAATCTGGATTGCAGATATGAAGAAGAAAGGCTTAAACATCACGTACAAGAGTGACGACCGGATTTTTAACGAGGGTTGCAAGAACAGTTATGTTGTTGCTCACTACCAAGGCCCCCGAGAGATGCTCTGTCTGTGGCAAAAGATTCAAGAGAAACAGAGTGCAGAATGTTGTGGTGAATAACCCTATATATTAAAGATCCAGAATACGTCAAACCAAGAAAAAAAAGGGAGGTAGATTAATGCCATGCTTTTAGAAGAATTCACGAGGTTACGTTAGTAGGAGATTACTTAGTAACATGCATAGTTACTAGGAATTGTTATGCTGTCCAATTTGGATGGCAATGAGGGATTTTTATCATATGTAGAGGAAAGTGCCATTGTATAGAGCCATCAAATTGACCTTTGTTGGACAATAGCCACGGTTTATTACATTCTATTTTTTGTGCAGAAAAAGAGAGGGTTTCCTCATTAAAAATTTTGTGCTATTAGTAACGACCAGGGGCCTGTGCTTAAGCCGTTGTACCATACTTACTTACCCAAACCTTTCCTCTTTGAGTGAGCCTCTTGGGGATGCAATAGAATCCATGAAGAATAAGATGGACAAATGCTTTCTCAAAGCAGACATCACACATGAAATCGGCTTGGGTTGATACAAATATGCATTATCATAGTATTCCTTGCCAATTCATACCTACAATGCTGATCACGTGATAGCTCATTGATGAAGGAAGAAGCTACGAAATGAACATACCAAGATCATAAAAGTCGACAACCCAAAAATTAAATCATGTATAGAAACTAAAAGATTCACTCTTCGTGCTAGTACCATGCGACCGTTGGATCTCCAACATTTGCAGTAAGTTTTCATCAAATCAAGTGCAAATCTATCGTGGCAAGAATCCATGACGACTAATGGCGGTATCAAAAGCCTGCATTCATTCTCCATGAGCAAAAACATTGCGTTCATAACAAGAAATTTCATTAATGTTGAGATCCATGCAAGTCTTGACAAGCACTTCACCAACAGCTGCTTCCTAAGATTGATTTTATTTATATCCATAATTAGAAGATACAAGTCCATAAAATTGAGAAGCAAAAGAACAAGAAACGGAATCATGGCTTAAAGATCTGAAACAGAATACTTACAACAGTAGTGCAAGTCGGGTCCTCTTGAATTGATTTCTGCAGAGTGCTTCCATAAAACAGGCACTTCTTATTTTGATCATCTACCAGCATATCATACAACTGTTTTTCTGAACAAAACACTGAAAGCCTCGGTTTTATAGGCGTCTCATTAAACTGGTCAAGTTCAATGGCTCTGATGTGTCAATACAGATTGAATATACATCTCTAAATCATCAAAAAAACGACTTAACCAAGAATGCCAATAAACAACTTTTTCAAGCATCAGAAAAGAAATTTTCTTGCAATGATAAAAAGGCGTGACCTTCTTCCTCAGTCTTCTATTCCGAATATTTCGCACTCTCCATCCTAGTATTAGCTTTTGCTTCAATCATCAGTGGTTTCATAACTAAATTTAGACAAAGCATACAACTTTAATCAACCAAAATTAAACGCCAAGATTGTATTGAAGTGCCTTGTTATGAGGTGCTAATTTCGCTAACTTCCCATTATATGCACGCCGAACTTTTTTAATGTCTTATAAGTGCAATATCTTTATAAATGAGAGGTGGGGACTAGAAATCAGGTCTTTCGCCAAATCGGATACCACGTTGAACCATCACGTCTAAATGCTTGAGGTGTTCAAGCCGGTTTTCTATTATGAAACTCCATGGTGTACATTGGCATTAAACTCATACTTGAAGAAAAATATTAGTTTTGAAGATAAAAGGAGGAAAGAAATGATTAGTATACTCACTTATGGTGATGATCATTAATGAAGTTACAAAAATCAAACCCAAAGATTTCACGAGTCTTGAATTTGAATCCAGCAGTAAAACTATGCATAGCCATGAACGCATCAACAATGCTTCAACCCAGAAAAATGCTTAGGAATGCGAAATCCAGGCAAAATTCAGCAAATTGTTCTGTGTCATTTCTCAAACAGATTGTTAACAAGAGCTAATGCATTGATTGAGAAAATGGTTAACTTTGTTGGGTTTCTCTGAATAAAATGAATCTTCTAGGAGAATTGTTAGAAGATCAGTCCAGCTTAGTTTTGAAATTTCGATGTAAATTGTTGAAGAGAAGAATGGGAGAAAGAGAATTGCCATCTTCGGGAATTTTAAGAGGACTGGTTATGATTTATTATTATGAAAATTTTCACTTTTCGTCCTCGGATCTTTAAGAAAATATAACAAATGTACTTTCAATCTCACAATCCATTCTTTTAACTTTCCATTATGTAGCAAAACTTGTATTTCTATCCATTTTGATCATCAAAAATAAAAGAAAGCAATAAAACTACACATAAAATTAGAATATATTGCAAATGAAGTCCCTTAATTTTTTACAAATAGTAAAAGTAAGTTTCACTTAAAAAGAATTAAATAAATATATACATAAAAAAAAAAAAAAAAGAATTGAAAAATATTTCATCTTTCTCTCCCCTTTCCCCCACCCATTCTAGTGGGAGTGGATTAGGATGAGGGGGGTTGGGTGTGTTTTAATTTTTATTATTCCTATTTTTTATTTCTTTATTTTTGTTCTTGATTTTTTCTCTCTCTTTTTTTGTTACTTTTATTTTATTTTATTTTATTTTATTAATTTGTTTAAATCAAGCTAAAGTTACAATAATTAATTTGCTCAAAATTTGACTTTTTAACAGTAAACTAATACTGTCTATCAAATAGTGACTCATTGTCCTTTCTGTTGTGTATTTGTGTTGTGAATTGATGGAACTTATTACTTTTTTCGGGGAAATCCTGAGTGTATAGGGTGGGGGTTCTCCGACAACTCACAAGGTGGATAATTTTATTTTTTTACGTGCAAGGCAAGAATTGCTCTGAAGGAAGAATTTGTTCTCCGAAGGAAGTGCCGATTTTAACTATATGAAACGTTGTTTTGAAATAACATGGAATTAGAGCTTCTCAGGCATATACGTCACTGAACAAATACTTCATAACTGACAGAGATAAGGTCATTGCTATATGGAGCCTAATCATCATTTCTTTCTCCAACAGAATTCGAAAGGTTATCAATTAGAGAAGAATTTCAAGATCCATACTAGATGCTAAATATGTTCTTCACCTAGTTAATGTTTGATATAAAGGTGAGCACTCGACCCTTGAGAAATGAACAGATTATGTTCTCTTATTCTAGTCAAAACCAAGGAAGAACTTTCGAATAAGGGACTAAAAGGCATGAGTGCAATGGAAGCTTTGAAAGACTATATGGAACTCAAATCTTTCATCCATTCATTCTCGAAATCGGCTATGTGAAGACTGCAATTATTGCTTTTGGGGTTCTTTCTCCAGCTAGTCGCCCCTTTGTGGGAGGGGTCAAGCTGATATGGATGTTCCCATTTACTCGTTACATCAGTATTATGAACAAGTATACACAGAGATTATGATGATTAACTCATGTAGATAAGAGCTGAAACAATTAAAGTAAACAATTCAAACTCAATTTCTAAATGCAGAATTCACACCTCAAGTCATTGTACAAACACAGTTTGCAACAAATGATTGATAAACAATCTGCAGTCAGTACTTGTCTTATAAGAAAAATAAGAATGTACATTTGGCCATAGGCCAAATATCTACATCTTTAACATATATGAAATTCATCTACCATTCATCCCAAAACGAAGTACGAGAGAAACTTACAAAATACTACTACCACTACTGCTTATCCTCCACCAACTGCAATTGCATCTCAATCAACCGTGCACGGAACTCCCCGTCACTGACCTTCAACATATCAGATAACTGCATCGGAAACCCAAGCTCCGTTAAAATCCGGTGGCGTGGCTTTATTTTTCGCTCCAAACTATACGAGAAGTATTGGGGAAACTTCTTTATTTCCTCCAAATCCCCATTTATTTCATTCAAGAAATACTCCACTTTCGGCTTATAGTTATTCTCTACGCTAAATGTCAACAACCCTGGCGACCTCAACACCATATTCCTAACCTCATCATACTCAAACCCTAATTCCACTAAATACTCAATCTTTGGTAATAGTGTAAACTCAACACTCGAAACCAACAATAATGTTGTTTGGGAGGTTAATTTATTCGGGCCCGTGAAACCCAATTGCGTCAAGAACTCAAACGTAGGTTTTAATTGAGTTTCCGGATTCGAAACAAGCAGCCTGGGGCACCGAATTATGGATTTCCGTATCTCAGGAAATGGGATTTCAACCGTATTCAATAAGAAATCAAAAATTGGATAAATGTCGGAGTATGGGTCGGAGGTGAGGAGCAAGGGGTACATATCCAAGACGCGGCCGAGGGCAGAGGCTTCCAGGCCCATGGAGGAGAGGCAGTGTGTAACGGAGCTAAGGGTGGAGAGTGGAGCAGAACGAAGATTTGGGTTTTCATTGAGGGCTTTTGTGGTACTTACATTGAGGGATTGGAGGTAGATAAGTTTCTGCCGGAATTTAAGGCCGGAGTCAGCGGCGGCGGCTGTGGCGGTGGCGGGAAGGGAAAGGTGAGGTTCTAGGGTATTTGGGGGATTTGAGGTTTTGGATGGAATGGGAATTTTAAGGTTAAGGATCATCGCTGAAGTGGAAGCTCAAGGTTTTGGTGTACATATTATGGATTATTATTTTCTTTGAAACAATTTGTGGGAGATTTATGTAGATTTGGAAAATTACATAAATACCCCCTTAGTGATTTTTTTTTTTTTTTT
>CAIGRF010251659.1:3673-17039 GCA_903798235.1 Fraxinus ornus
GCCAACTAAGTAATTTTTGTGAGTTTGGAGGACTATGGATGACGAAATATGATTAAGAGTAGTAAATTGTAAAAGTTAAAACTAAATCAAAGTTGAGTGACTGCGGATGAAATTCATACAAATATTTACAAACAAAGGTGATGATTTTTAAAAAACTCCCACCAACCCCCCAGGGGTAGTTTAGTAAAACTGCAAATATTTTGATACATAGCACAGTCCAGTGTTTGGTAGATCCGCACGGTGATTGTATCTTTTATTGAAAAGCTGCAGACTCACCGGTTATCAAATCTCTCTCTCTCTCCGTCCGTGTAATAACAAAAAAATGGCGTCCTCGAGTATGGTGAAATTGAACGCCGCCTCCTCATCTTGGATCGCCGGTCACAAGTCCTTCAATCAACGCCCCGGATCCGTCGGTCCTTTGCGTTCTCGCCGTGTATCTGTCATCCGCGCCGTCTCTTACACTGATGAGCTCCTTAAAACCGCAGTAAGCTGTCTCGATTTTGAGAATTTATAAATAATTAAATACATATTGTTTCATAGATGTACATATTGTGTTTATCGAATTGAATGTTACGGTTTGACTTTGACGAATTGTCGCTAAAGATTTATACAGCCAGCAACTTTCTGTCGATACTGTTTTCTTCTCACTTTTTGTTCATTACCAAGTTAAACTAAGACGCTCAGTTTCGGATTGATCATTGATGGGAAATTGTGCTCATGTACGATTTATTGATGTATTTAACTTGTTTTAATTTTATAATTATTCCTGGAGTTTTAAACCGAATGCTTGCATGGTTAGATAACCGATATTGATTTTTGACAGATTTGTTAACACGGGATCGAATTTTTTTAGTTAGATTATTTAGTAATGTTGATCCGCCTTTTCTTTTTCTTTTTCTAGCTTTAATATAAAAAGATCTAATTTAGCATTAATCAATGTACGTCTTAGATTTTTTGAGATGATTAATGCTATTGCTAACCCATTTATAAGGGTATACGAGTGATTGAACAAAATCTTGTAGCTAATGAAATTTCAAAAATTGTTTTCTATCATTTGATAAGGAAGCTTTTATTGTAACTCTGTGGTGAGCTCAGGGTTTCCGTTGTGGCATGACACCACCCTGTTGATATATATGCTGATTGATTGATTGATAGAAATGGTTTGTTATTACTTTTGTTGTTATTTACTGATTGAAATCGATTAATTAAACTTCGAAATAGTTAATATCTGGGTTAGCGGAAGCATGTGTCATCTCCAGCTATATTTTCCGAGTTTTATATCATCCGGAATTTAAAACCCAAACTAGAGATACAAGCGAAAAGGTTTTGAAGTTGAGATTACTTATTTAGAATAGCATAAAAGATTCTGTTCTCTTAGCAGCATAAAATATTGTCTCCTCTTATAGCTAAAATAAGCAAGCTCATATAATTCCACCCAAACATGCTTAGTAATTGTAAACTGGATAGTGCTATGTATTTTATGCCACAAATATTGTTTCTTTCTCATTGATGAATTGGATGCCATTTTTAAAGCATTTTCTCATTTCTGTTTTATTCTTTTCGTGTACAGAAATCAATTGCATCTCCGGGTCGGGGTATTCTTGCCATTGACGAATCAAATGCAACATGTGGAAAAAGGTTGGCATCCATTGGACTTGACAACACAGAAACAAACAGACAGGCTTATAGACAGCTGCTGCTTACCACTCCCGGCCTTGGTGACTATATTTCTGGTGCTATTCTCTTCGAAGAGACACTTTACCAGTCAACTACAGATGGAAAGAAGTTTGTGGACTGTTTGCGAGATGAGAATATTGTACCCGGTATCAAAGTTGATAAGGTATGCTTGTTATTACTTTAATCTGTAGGAAATGTACCTTTTTTTGTTTTGACAAATTACCTGAACTTTCAGGGTTAGAGCTGCTATTTCATACCTCTGTATTTTGTTTTGTTTTTTTCTTTTGACAGGGTTTGGTTCCGCTACCAGGATCCAACAATGAATCTTGGTGCCAGGGGCTAGATGGATTGGCTTCTAGATCTGCTGAATACTATAAGCAAGGGGCTCGTTTTGCAAAATGGTGTGCTGTTTTCATTTTAAAGTGTCAGCTGTATCTTTTCTTTAGGATGTCCATGTCAATAAATTGTTTCCTTTTATATGCTGATCTTTTCTCTTTTGCATTCTAATATTTCAGGAGAACTGTCGTCAGCATACCATGTGGTCCTTCTGCTTTGGCTGTTAAAGAAGCAGCATGGGGTCTTGCTCGTTATGCTGCTATTTCTCAGGTACCTATCTAAATTCCAATTCCACTATATTCCTTGCATTTCTTTTTTGAGCATGTTTGGCTTGTTTAATTTTATTAATTAAACCTTGGTGTTTATTCTTAAAAATCTGAAGAATAAGACGGATATCTTACTTTCTATTGGTGGTGAATTTAGAGGATGAATTTGGGATTTCTTGTGCAGGACAATGGTCTTGTGCCTATTGTAGAACCTGAAATTCTTCTGGATGGAGACCACCCAATTGAGAGGACACTTGAAGTGGCAGAGCGCGTGTGGTCAGAAGTTTTCTACTACTTGGCAGAGAACAATGTTGTCTTTGAAGGCATTCTACTTAAACCTAGCATGGTAACTCCAGGTGCTGAACACAAAGAGAAGGCTTCTCCAGAGACCATTGCCAATTGTACACTCACCATGCTTAAAAGGAGAGTGCCCCCAGCAGTTCCAGGAATCATGGTATTAAGACATGGACCCTATCAATTAGATTAGTACTATGAATTTTAAATCTTCATCTCTGAATAGCTCACATTCTTCCCGAGGCACCAAGTGTGTAACCTCAAATGTTTGGTGAGGCAAGGCTGTAGACTATAATATTGAGGTCAAAGCTAAAGAACGGGAGTTTCAAGCTTACCAATTGGTGGTCCTCAAATAAAAAGCACATATAGAAACGAAAAAAATAAAAAATAAAAAAAATTGGTGCAGCCAAATTTAGCCTATACGGTGACCTTTTAAAAAGTTGATGTGTTGAATTGTCCTGCTTTCATTTTATATTAATAAACAGTTCTACGAAAAAGAATACGGCCAATTTAAACTATAATTGCATCAGGAATGTTCTTTTTCCTTGCATCACACAGTAAATGTTGGGGTCATTCTTTGAGTGTTCCTAGTTTTGCTTATATAACGAACGCTTCTTTTGATTTAATGTCCCTTCAATAAAATCTCTTTCCTATTGTAGTTCTTGTCAGGAGGACAATCTGAAGTAGAGGCGACATTGAACCTCAACGCAATGAACCAGTCTCCCAATCCTTGGCATGTCTCTTTCTCCTATGCCCGAGCACTTCAGAACACCGTACTTAAGACATGGCAAGGACGCCCAGAGAACGTAGAAGCTGCACAGAAGTCACTTTTGGTGCGTGCGAAGGCGAACTCCTTGGCACAGCTCGGAAAGTACTCAGCTGAAGGTGAGAGCGAGGAAGCTAAGAAGGGAATGTTTGTTAAGGGCTACACATACTAAGTGCCAGGTCACAAGTCAACCCAATGTAGTCGAGTAATTTTGGTTAGTTCTTAGCCGTTGCTCTATTATTTCCATATTTTATATAATGCGGTTGAATAATAAATAAGAGGTGAGAAGGACTTATCTGAATTTCCACCCTTGATAGGGTGGATTTAGTGATAAATTAGGTGCTAGTTGACCATCTTGATGTAATCTTATTTTGAAATACTTTGATGCTGAGATGCTTTCAGAGGCCAATGGCCATCTTGATAGGGTGATCTGAAAACTGTTTGAATTATTGTACTTGTGAGCTTTATTTGCATTTATATTGAAAAATTTTGTGGTCGTTATTTTGAGACGGCTGGCCGAACAAGAACAGTAGGAAGCCTAACAACTTGCTGCATTAGCATCATTTTTAAGTCTTAAGTGCATGTTGGATACGTAGTAATTGGACAAAACTGGATATTATAATAAACAGAATTTTTAGTATTTTTTTCCTCTTTAAGGCTATCCTCCTCGCAGCCGAAGATGTCATTAAGGGCAAAGCTTGAAATCTGGGATGGTTCGTGCACTATCCCACTTATTTTAAAGCATGTTTGAAAAGTGTTTATAAATAGTTTAAATTATAAATAAATAGAAATAAGTGATGTATAAGTGGATATTATTTATGGGTTCTTGAAATGTATTGATAAAAAACGGCTTAAGCCCCTGTTTAGCTATCATTATTTTCAATTTTTTTTTACATATTTATTTTCAACCACGCTTTCACACAATAAGATATTCTAAACGTAAATTCAAATCTTTTTCTTATTTTATAACACATGTTCTCCTAAAAATCACAATTCAAAACTTTATTTTTGGAAATAATGATCGCCAAACAGGGGCTAAGTGCTTATAAACAGTGAGTTGCTCTTGAAATGTGACGTACCACTATATATGTATATATATTTTGTTTTTCATTTACGTTCGATCGCACTTTTAGTCCATCAGACAAGATTTGTTGGATGATGTAAATTAAGGAACTGAAGGGAGATGAATCCAACAATTTAATGACACACATTTGTCATTATACCTTTGGTGGGTTGTTGAATCACAGCTTGCAAGCTGCAATTGTCCCAACTTTTTTTTGGTCACATTTTCCAAATAAATTGACCCTAAAATTTAAGGGGACCCCTAAATCCATGGATCTGTGGCCGCGGGGTGGGTGGGTGGTGACCTAATTGATAACTTCCTTTATTTTGGATCTTAGATTTGTGATTCATTTACTTCATTGAATTTTTAGGTCAATTCTCAACATGTATGTGGGATTTTTTTCACCTTTATTTGCCCGTCACCTTTATTTCTCGTGATTTGTATTTTTATTTAATAAACTTACATTTCTTTCTTTAGACGAGCCATTTCATATGTAATTATCACTTAGACGGATAGATTTTCCATGACGAATGAAATATATTTGGTTTATATACTTGTACTTCTTATCCAATAGTTTATAATTATATATAAAATAATATATATATTTTTTTATTCTAAGAAAAACGAAATTACCTCTGCAGACATGAAAATTCCAGTTGGGCAGAAAACCATAGTCCAGTATTAAGCTGTTGTTATTATTATTATTTTGTAAATGAGTCCCCAACCTTTATTCTTTTATTCCTCCAAAAGTAAAATTTATCCAAAATAATTATTAAAATTTGGGATTCTCTTGACAACTTTATTAAGAGAAATAAACCAAATTTTTTATATGTTGATTCATGTTTTTATATTTATTCAATGTAAAATTTATCCATCGACATGCTTCGCAAGATGATCACTTGGTTGATCATACAGTTTTGGAATCAATGTGCTCGTTTGAATCTTAATTGAATTGCTAATTTGATTGAATTTTTCATAACATTCAAAATATAAGTGTATGTTCTCTTTACCATTTTCAAACTGTTTTCTATTTTCGATTTTTCAAAACAATGAAAACGTGCTCTTTCCTATTTTCGAAAATGCGTTTTTGAAAACAAATTAAAAATTTACAAAGAAAACTAAAAACGACAAATTTGTTGTTTTGTGTCTTTTCAGTATAATCAAACCAAAATTTTCAAAACGCATTTTGGGTATTTTCAAAACAATTTTTTAAAATGCCAAAAAGAACACATTTTCAACAATCTCAAAATGGACACTCAAAACACAAGATCGAAAATGAATTGAAAACTGAAACACATAGAGAACAACCCCTAATATTACTTGTTTGATTTTAATAGGCTCTGCGATCCTAATTTAATATCTATAGTGATGATTTCAGTAACTTAAGGACTAGTTTTACATATTTAAATAGGGTAAGGACTTAAAACCTCATTTTTAAAAATTAATGACTCATAACCATACTTCGTATAAAGTTGAGGAGCCCACACTTAATTTTCCCTAACATTTATGTTAATTATTCCACCTGTAATTGCTATGTCATCATTAGTCAACAGAAAGTCCAATTTTATTATAGCAAACGTTCTCTCTCTAAAATCTTGAACTTGAAAACACACATCTTGAAAATCTCTCCTCCCTTTCTCTCTTGTTCTTGATGCTCACTGCAAATTCACATTTATACAGGTTCATATAAGCGCTCACTTTTATGCACATTATATATATGCAGGAAGGAAGAGAGAGAGAGAGAGAGAGAGAGAGAGAGAGAGAGAGAGAGAGAGAGTTGTCTTTTTTTTTTTTTTTTTTTTTTTTTTTTTGGAAGAGAGAGTTGTCTTTTTTTTTTTAGTTTCGGGCTTTCTGCCATTACGTTCTTCTTCAAATCTCGATAACACTCTCTCCTTTTGCACTCTTTCTAACCTTCTTTCTCTTTATTTGATTAACGGTTGATATTGCTTCGTAGTTCGTTATCTAATCGTGCGACTGGGGATTGCTTGTTAGCTTCTCTCTACGTAAGTGAACGAAAAATTAAGTGCATTTAGCCTTTGAGCGTTCTATATAATTAATCGTCTGTTTTAAGTGTATGTATGCGTACATAAAGATATGTACAAATGTGGATTCATGTATTGCAGCTTTTCTCCCTACATTTCTGTAACTAGTTGTGTGTGTTCGGCTTTCTTTATAAATCTGCAATTATTCGCATGCACTGTTCATAATTTGTCTGTGGAAAGAAATCTTATTTTTACAAACACATCATTTTTCAAAACGGAATAAGATTTTCTGGGTCTTATTTGAGTACTTCATTTCAAGTTTCACCCGTTAATTTTCTTGTTTTTCGATTGCATGCATTGAAATTTTTTAGATTTTTCTTTTTGGGTTTTGTTAAATGTGGGGATTGACAGTGACCTCAGTCTGCCTTTTCTTTTTCACCTTTTTAATCATTTTGTGGGAAGTTTGTGAATTTTACCCAGAAATTTTTAACTTCGGTGTACTGTGTTCTGCACTGCTTTTACTGTTCAGCGTCTACTAAAGGCAAATTAGGGTTTTTAAAAGTTGTGAGGGTTTAAAATACTGTTTCACTTAGTGATAAATACTGTTGTTCAATTTGATTGTTAGTCTGTTACTGCTCAGCATCGAATTTCTCTGTTTTAGAATTTTGTTTGGCCTGTACTGGTAGCATTTGGACACAAGGGAGTTCCATCTTGTTTGGGATTTTTTTTTTTTTAATTTGATATAAGCCATGGATCTTTCCCTTTGTAGAAGTAATGAATACGAGGTAAATGGCGGTAATTTCTCAAGTTGAAATTTAGTGTAGTGCCAAGTATTGTATATGGTAAAGGATGTCAAATAAAAGTTGTAAAATCTGGCCTTCAAGTTTTGCTCATTGCTAGTATAACTAACTTTTGATCCTATCAGGTACTTTTGCACTATGTTTCAAATTACTTTGCTAGAGAATATTTTTGTCATTGTGTTGAGAGATGTGAGTTTTTTCCTACCATAAGAGATCAGAAGAGAGAGGGGTATATACCGAAATTAACATGGTATAGTTCCAAAGAGTTTTTTTGAATTGGATGTTTCGAAAGACATAGTGATAGATTGAATAGAGTGATGAAAAATATTCATGTATTCCAGCAAAATGTGTAAGAATAAGACTTAAAGCATGTTTAGCTAAGCTTAAATTAAAAGCACCTTTAAGCTTAGCCAAACATGGTGTTAGTTTGTTGTTGTTGGGTTGGGTGTAGTCGAATATAACTAGTTTTTCTCTTATCTATTCTTTAAATTACAGCATTGATTTAGATGCAAACAGGGATTGGTGTCATATTAACTTGTAATGGTGAGTGGCGAATTTAATTGAGGGGAAGAATATCATTGGGATGATGAAGATGCTATGCTATCAACTGTCGAAACATTATTTAGCCTCATGGACCTTCATCGTGTTGGCTGCAAACACTAATTGTTTTACTGTTTTCTTGACGTGGGATATTTAAATGAATGCATCAGTTGCAGTGTGCGAAATGTTGTCTACCTCTTTAATAACTAACTGTAATGACCCTTAATTTGACTTAGTTTCTTCATGTTATTACACCATTTGTGTCTTTTCTGGAAACTTAGGTTTCATAATTTAATTCTATGATGCTTTATGACAATAATCGACAATCCCATTTGCTCCATGTCTTGATCTGCAGTGAGGAAACTGATTGTAGGTTCTATGCGATGGAACTTAATGGTCATAGGAGACCTAGATACAAGGATCTTACCACTCATCAAAATGGTGACTTGAGCACATCAAGCGTTGAAAACAAGCTTGATCCATGGACTGCTTTGGCATACAAACCTCATACCATTACAATGTTACTAATAGGTGCATGTTTCCTAGTGTAAGTTGCTTAATCTGTAAGTTTAGTCTCTTTTCCATTCTCTTTTTATAATTTTTGTGGTTCTCTTATTGATGGAATGAGTTGATTATCTGAATTATATTTTCAGAGTTTTCCCTTCCATTTTTCTTTCTTTGAAGATGATTACATATATTCATTTTCGATTGGTTCTGGCATTTATAAACATTTCTTTGGTTTTGGAGAAGTACACAACGATTATAAGAAGCTTCACTATATCACAGTGATATAGGGCTGCAAAGTGGTGCAAAGTTTAGTTGTACATACTAATTCTGTATATTAAAAAATTCTACCAGATTGACAAGTGGAGCACTTGATCCCGAATGTAGTTCAGCAATTGATCTTGTTACCTCTGTGAAAAAGGTATGTGCTTTCTTATGCACGTGCTATGTTACCATTGCTTCATGAACTTACATGTTGAAGAGTCTAAAGATTGTTGGGTCTTTATTTTGGTAGGGGTATGTGGGCAATGATTGCAGTGTTTCTTGCGTATTGTGTGTTGCAAGCTCCTTCTACGTAAGTTGTTATGCTTTCTTGTTAATGTACTATTTGGCCTTTACTTTGAGGTTTGGATTATTTTGATGTTTGTAAATATCTTTGGTTTATCGCGATGCTTCGAAGCTTTATAATTTTTGGTTGAAGGAATTGTCTGACAGTTCTTGCGTGCAGAAAGTTAAAGTAGATCCATTTTCTAAAAATCTAGCTTAATTACTCATCAGATGTCGAAATATGGTTTCTGAAGACTTGTGAAAATGTGATGCTTTGTAAAGGGATTGTAGTTACCTTCTGTTTTGAGTTCTTCAGTCCATGCACACAAAATGAAAATGAAGAATAACATCTGGTGTAAATTTTTATACCTCTGCATACTCATCCAAATATAGATATCTTTTAGAGTTCAATCTATCAAGAATCAGAAATTAATAACACGTACTGCGAACATAAAAACATAAATCTTTTTGTGTTCTAACAAAGTTCTTTTGTTTTGAAGTTGAAGCCAGAAAAAGAAGTGTCTTTGATGGACCATCACTTGGTCATTTTAGATAGGGGAATGCATAATATTTCAGAATCTTTTAGTGGCCAATCATTAGTGAAATTATGCGGAGAGGGAAATGCATCAATGATTTACCTGCAGTGTTACTTAGACTTTAATATCGAAAATCCACGATTGAGTCTGTTTATTCTTTCCTTCTGTTACTAAATTCTTTTTCTATTAATCACCCGTCAAATTGAGCAAAAGTTTATTTTAAGATTATAATTTAATCAAATTGATGTATTTCTTCAGTGACCATGCTTCAAGACTAATAAAAGAAAATCATGGTTATCTATATTATTTATTGCAAGTTCTTTCGTTGTTGCACTGTTTGTCAAATTATAGGCAACAATTTGAAGGGATTAGTTCTAGTTTAAGGTCTTTCATTTTTGCGCTGGGTGTTTGATGCTTACCTTAACTATAATGTCTATAACCTGTTGATCTTCTTGCTCAAGGTTTGCTTATTTGCTTACAGAGTACTAGTCAGGCCACACCTTGCGATTTGGCGCCTTGTTCATGGAATAGCTGTTATATACCTTGTTGCATTGACATTTTTGCTTTTTCAGGTTAGTTACTATTGTTTGTTGTGTTTTAGTCGGTACATAACAACTACAATGACGTATTTCTGGGACATGTTTTGTATTAATTCCTTTGGAAATTATCTTTTGATCGCTCTTTGGTAACAATAGTTAGTCATTGATTCGTTTTTGTAGCCATTTTATTCTGGCGCATGTTAGTTTTTCATTGTTTCCAGAGGCGTGATGATGCTCGGCAATTTATGAAGTATTTGCATCCTTATCTTGGTGTTGGTAAGTAGTGTGCCTTCTACTTTCTTTACAGATGAACGTGAATTTGCTTGTCTTGGTGGTGCCAATGCACACCCTTGCAATTTCTCTTATGCAGAACTTCCTGAAAGATCCTACGGTGTTGATTGCCGTATTTATGTGCCTGAAAATCCTACAAACAGGTAGTTTATGTATGATATCTTCTTTCGCAATCTTTTATCTGGTTACTTCTGTTTTAATGCAAGTTTTTTTTGTTAACCTTTTCTTGTTATGTGTTGTACATGATCATCCTACCGGAGTTGAAGGATTATGTTTTATTTTGATTTTTAAGGAGACACTTTTCGATGAGTTTGTTCTAGCCCATATTCTTGGATGGTGGGGGAAAGCTATCACGATTCGCAATCAGCCTCTTTTGTGGGTACTTTCAATTGGATTTGAGTTGATGGAGGTCAAAACTTTACTTAACTCCTTCTGTGTGTTTTATTCTGTTGCTATATATTCAGTTCCAAGAAAATGTTAAAGATAGATGTATATTAGTTCATTAAGAGGATATTTATGCTGGTGCTTTCAGCTAACCTTCCGCCACATGTTACCGAACTTCAACGAATGCTGGTGGGATAGCATTATTCTTGATATATTAATCTGCAATTGGTTTGGTAAGAATATTGAGCTTTTCTCTTATTGATTTTGTTACGAGGCAAAGATTGTTAATTTGTTCCATAAACTATTTGAGTTTTGACTATGTATGGTTCGCAATATTGGACATGATTGGACAATACAATGAACAAGATTCTAATGCCTCAAGTTAGGTTGATTAGTCACCTTCTTAGAGATGCTATCAACCATCTTCTAAGGGATACATCTCACATTGATTAAATATAAAAATATAACTATAATATATAAAGACTTAGACTACTCCTTTTAACAATGTTGATATTTTAAGATGGAATCCAAGTCTTAATACGGTATCAAAGTCTATTAAGCTCCAATAAGCAATACAATTCGATTATAACTCAAATGAACACATGAATACGAAGATTGTTGTGTTCAAATAAGCTACCATCTTGTAGATGCATGTTAAATGATAAATCCCACATTGATTAAATATGAAAATATTAACCAACATATAAGAGCTCGAGTTATTCCTCTTAACAATGTCGACCTTTAACATGGACCCCAAGTCTAGTACGATCCCATTTTTTTGAGTTTCTGACCAAGTAACTCTACATATTGTTTACAGCAATAGTTTTGAACTCCTGACCTCTCTCCATGTTATAATTAAATAAGAACTTATAAGTTGCTCTTTCCACCTGCCATTTTGCATCATCATCGATTTTCTAGGTCAACCAAACATTTTTTGGGATGACCTTTCTTTTGATTCATTTAATGTGCAACTAAGTGAAATTAATAATAATCGATGGTACTCCAAGCAAGGACTTGATTATTTTTAAATATCAATGAACAGATGGTAAGACAATAAGTTAGAATTGAAGAAGGTAACATTGTATAGATCATTAGGCAGAGAGATAAAAATAAAGTTAGAACTGAAGATTGAAATGCTCATTGCTACATTTCAATCTTGGAAGTTGAAGTTCTCGTCTGCTTCTTTGTAACTTAGTGTTATGAAATAATCAAAACACTGTTATCGAGCTGGTTCTAGCGCCTTTAAGTCTCTTTGGGAAACTAGGATACTATAGGAGTCAATGACAATGTTATGTTGTCAGTTTATTTTGTACATTTTGTGACTAGCTTAGATCAGAGCACTTGGTATGCTGTGTATATGTGGGTGTCCAAAGGTATTATTGAAATTGCTGCTGTATATTCATATTACATAAGTACAGTAAAACATGGGCATGAATTGGTTCTGATGAAAAAAACAAATTAGTGTATGAGCTTATAAATCTTAAACTAGTTTGGAATAGCAACTTCCTGCTGGAAGAACTGTTTGATAACAAGTCTTTTTTCAAAACATTATGATGTTAGCTAGAATATTTATGTTCATTGTTTTTCAGAAGTCTAAACAAGAGGTACTGGAGACACCAGCCATTTAGAAATTTCGTGTGGTACTAGCTTCCCTTTTTTTTTTCCTGGGTGGGTGGTTGAGTAGGTTCAGGGTAGGCTAAAGAGTGGTATGGATGTAGTAGTTACTCATCCAATACCAACGGTCAAGGAAATCTTGTAAAGCAAACAAACCTGGTATCCACTGCATCTGCCCCTAGCTCGTTGATATAAACTTAAGGTCTTGTCTGTGTCTATATTTGTCAAAAGTGTTATTTGCTAACAGCCCTTAGAGGGAAGACCGTGGACGGTGGGACTTCATCTCTTACTAGTTGACAGTCATACATACATAGTGATACCATGTTATGAAAAGCCTACTGTTTCAAGGATAATATAGAATGTAAAATGTTTTCTTATTGTTGCTCCACAGGTATTTGGGCAGGAATGCGTACTGTTAGGTACTTTGATGGTAGAACTTACGAATGGGTTGGCATAAGCCGGCAGCCAAACCTTCTTAGAAAAGTATGCTTATTTACAATGTTTTCTTCTAGAATTTTTGTCTCATTTCCTTTAATTTTCTGATATATGTTTGAATTGAATTGGGGGTTATGCATCATTAAACAACTTCGGTCTTTATGTTTAATATGCTTGACATGCTTTAGATCTCTACTTTCTCTGCCAAGATATCTTCAAATAGCTTCTACTCCAACCTGGTTCCAAGATATCTATAGAACTTCTCATGAGCTTTCCTACGTATCCCAAAACTCTTCAGCTTCAATGTTTAGTCATTTAAACATTTTCCAAAAGTCTCCGTATGGTTATATATTAGTAAATTTATTATAGCACTCTTTTATCCTTAAGTGCCACATGAACCTTCTCGTTCCACCACTATCTTTCGTTATTAGGTGGGCTTCTACCCTTAAACTCCCTTGTATCTCCTATGCCAGGTTTTGGATGCAGCTAGACACCTCATTCCCCATCATGTTACTCTCTCTTTCTATATCCATCTTTTGTTCCTTCGAAATTCTATTTTGGTAAACCGTAAGAAGAGAAAAAGTTGCTGATTATGATCTTATATAAACAAGATACTTAATTACTTCAATTTGATTTTCAGGTCAAAAGAACATTGGGTCAATTTACACCAGCAAGGTGGGACAAAGATGAATGGCACCCTCTTCTTGGTCCATTACGATTTATTCAAGTTCTCAGCCTTTGCATAGTTTTCTTGACTGTGGAACTCAACACGTTCTTTCTCAAGTTTTGCCTT
>CAIGRF010251690.1:0-11171 GCA_903798235.1 Fraxinus ornus
TCCTTGTACTTTAGATTTTTGTTATTTTTCACCATCTTTTGCTTCCTTTCTTCAAATCCTTTTCTATTCAAAGAGTTTTTACCTATTAAACATAAAATATAACAATTTAGAATATATTTTATCACAAGAACTATTGAATTTATTTATTTTAGGACCTAAATAAGTGTAAAAATTACACTTATCATTCGTCCTCTGAAAATTGGAAGGTAAAATTTTGTAAAATCCATTATAGTAGAAACCATGACACAGATGAGTACTTTGAGGTAATCAAGAGTCAAAACTACAAAGTCAACAAGGGAGAACATATGAAGGATCTAAAAATCGAAATTCTCGATACCTATATTCTAGAGGGCGAGGTCGTGGAGGTAGGCCAAGGTATATGGTCTCATCATGAGTGTAAACAACCCACACTCTAGACCTCCATTAATGAGAGAGATCCATACTATAATTGGAGGCCCTTATGTTGGAAGGAAAATAATGAACGACAAAAGAATTATGCCCGAGCTGCCAAGAAGCTCACGTTTGAAATTTTTGGATTTGAGATAATCCTAAAACTCATCTCTTCCAATTGCATTTAATAGCAATGATGAGCAGGGAACCATATATCCCTACTATGATGCACCAATAGTTCGAGTCGCAATAGCTCATAACGGCCTTAACCGCATGTTGGTGGATAACATTAGCTCTGTGAATATTTTGTTTGGAAGTTCTTTTGATCAAATGCAAATCGAACACCACTGGGAACCCATGGTTGAACCCTTGTACCATTTTACTGGAGACAGACTAATCCCAAGAGAATAAATTACTGTGGCAATTGAGCTAGGTGTTGAGCTAACTGTATTCCAATGATATAGACTTCCTAATTTTGGACAATAGGAATTCGTATAAGGAGATCGTAGGAAGGTCTGTCCTGAAATAATTAAAGGTGGTAACATCTACTCACCTATGTATGAAGTTTGAAACTCCAAAGGGTATAATCAATGTCAGGGATAACCAAGTGTCTTCATGCGAATGTTATCTTAGAGCCCTAAGAAAAGTAGGCCCAAGGGCTCCAGAGTCAACACTTCATTGATAATTGAAAATGAGAAGGATATGCTTGAAAAGCCTAATTTAGAAAAGTAAGTATATGATGTTGTGAAGGCTAGGTTCAAAAACCTACCTATCAATAAGGATAACTTCGCGAGTACTAAGGAAATCATTGATGCTAAAATGATTACATCGAAGCTGGACCTGAAGTAAGGTCGTAGCAATGAACGTTTTGTTAAAGAAAAGCTAAAAGGTGAGCCTCTTTTCGCCTACAATGAAACTCTCATTATCAGCGATGTCCATTTCGCCAACAAAATCTCAATTGAAGATGAGATTTATTCCTCGAAGGAAAAATTGGGATTAAAATCCGTTATACAACAGCCAGCTACATAGGGTAAGCCCACATTCGCTCACCTTTAAAAATTGTCATGACAAAAGTCTATTGTAGTTATATGAGAAATACTTGTAAATAAAAATCACGACAGAAGTCATTTTATTGATATTTTGTCTGTTATAAATATTGAATGAAATGCTATATTTTACTAGTTATATCGTGGAATTAATTACACACACTTATACGAAACATGGCTAAAGGCCAAACAAACATCCAGTTTACGAGATTGAATAAAAATGCGATATTGGATAAAAAAAAAAAAAAAGTAAAAATAGCACAATCCCATACATGACAATGAAAAAAAAATAAAAATAATAAAGGCGCTGACAAGGAATGTGTTCCTCCAAATTAACCAGAGCCTGAATAAATTCATATCCTATTAGTTAGCTAGCCAAATAACAACCATTAGAAGGGACGTTCATTCTAGAAGGAGGGAGGGAGGAAAGGGAGCAAGAACAAGAGTTTCAGCTACCTCAATAACAGTAACAACCTCATGTGAAGGAATAATCTAAGAATTCGTGGAAGCTATGTGCTTTATTTGCTTCATCTTTCTTTTGGAATGAAAAATCTCTATTCACTAGGTTTTGAAATAGATAGTCGAAAGGATTGACTTCTAAAGATAGGAATTCTCTGCCAGCGAGGAAAAAAAAATAAGCGGGTTTCCAAGAAGGTTCATTGGTAAAGGGAAAAGCATTTAGAGTCTCAGAGGCCAATAGAGAAACTTCGAAAATCAATGTGTCACCAACATCTTCTTCAAGAACCTCTAAAAAGTCCATGCTCCATTCAGGACCAAAAACTCCTAATAGTGTCATAACCTTTGCAAGCATTCTTTTTAGCAACAGTGGACTCCGTAATAGAAAGTCTAGCCTCATCGCTTTCTAACTCATTACGAAGTGAAAATATTTCATTACACACCTTATCGAGATCTTTTATTGTGAGAAAATGCTCATTTTTTGCCATCTAAAGTTCTTCCTCCAGCTTTGTAACCTCGCGGTCAACCCATTTAGCATAAGCTCAATTGTTTATCTTAGTTTGCATTAAATCTTTGGAGATCCTCTGGGTATCGGCTAGTAGGGTAGATTTCGTATTAGCACAAGTCTCAACACTCGTGCACATTTCTTTTTATCTGGCCTTCTCTTTTTTAACATCATCTAGCTTCTTCTGAAGTGTATCACATCTCTCCTCCAAGGACCGAACCTTCTTGTCCAAACCACCAGCACGCATGACACAAAACTTATACTTTGCTTGCTGGTCATGGTGTAATACCACAACTTGCATCGTCGATCATTTCTCCCCTTTAAGTGGGAATAAGTTCTTCGGCAAATCTTTCCCACGAATGGTTAAATAAAATGGAGAGTGCAAATAAAATCCCCAAATCTTACTTATCATGACGATGGGGACTGAATAGAGACCTGAAATGGGGGTAGAAGGAACTTTAGGATCCGAAGCTTTTCCGGACCCATTGAAGATTTCCTTTTCACTTTAGAAAGATCCCTGACATGGATGGACGATAAAGGAGGTGTAGTTTCTAAGGGTAAAGATCTTTGAACCAAATCATCAACAATGGGGAACTTCGATACCTTTGCGAGGAGGAAGGCTGTATAATCGTATCCTCAACCATTGGAAATGGTCGTGATTAGTCCCTTAGGCTAGTCGGAGCCTAATCCTTAGGTAAAGAAGTCTTCTGACGCTTAGAATGGTTCGTATTAAAATCTAATCTACACTAAAAATAAAAGGAGAAGTAGAGCATCATGCGAAAATAAAACAGTAAGATTAGAAACAAAGAATCCAATGCATAAACTCACCCAAGGTAGTTTGAACATCATCGTTGTAAAAAATTGAATTAAAAGGATGAAGTAATCTTTCAACTTCGCGACCCTCATGACTCAGGCAAGCTGTAGGAGCTACCAAAGCACAAAGGTCACCAATAGCTTGATTGTGAAGCGGAAAATCACCATAGTAAGATAATATTAAAAATTAAAATGGAGAGACAAGCGATACTCAATACTTACTACATTCACCATAGGTTTGAGTCATAACAACCGAAAGGTTGTCATCATTAGATTAAAACCACAAATTGCCTCCCAAAAAAAAAAAAAAAAACTCTCTTTCAAATTATGCATCTTATTAGAAATAACTACAAGTCTTGAACATATTCCAGGATAAAGAGGAGAAAAGTAATAATACCCCTTTTGAGAGTTTTCTGTATTCTTCGCTTGCACAGGATGGTATTGCTTGTTTGGTAGAATTTTTATGGATTTATAAGTTGTGGATCTTATAGAATGTGCATTCATTAAATGGTCACTAAGATGTGGATATATGGAATATGTGGATAAAAAGTATGCTTAAATACATTAAATTATAAATTAAGCTTCACCAAACATGTTCTAAGATTAATTTTACCACCATTTTCACCCAACTACATTTATCAGGAGGCAAAAGATCAAACATCAATCCTAGTTTATAATCTTTTGAGAGCATTGTGGTTGAAAGAAGATTTAAAACTGTTGTGGTAAGAGAAGCACAGATCTTCAGAGGAGAATTATGTATTCGAGTTTCTAGTGTTGAGATGGTTAAGCTTTATGATTCGCACAATTTTTCACATTGAAAACCAACATTTATCAAGCTTCGACAAGTCCTAATTGAATCTAGATTCAATGGGAATGCCACTCTAGGTCCTTTAAACAATAAACTTGTAATCCTAAATATCTATTTGGAAGAGAATTAGACAAACCTGGTACGTTCATGGCTTTTCCTGTGCATTTTTTAAATGCTCATATAATTTTGATATGAATAAAGAGTAATCTATGGCTCTAGTTTGGATATCTGATAAAGATGGAATATAGATTGGACATGTGCTCAAAATGTTGAGAATTATAAACCATAATTATATTCCAATAAAAGCAATTAATTTGAAGAAAGAAAAATAAACACTCAAGAGTACGCAGGATTTATAGAGGCTCGTCTCAATGTGCGACTGCATTCTTTTTCGTCACTGTAATAATTCACTATGATAAAAATGATTGACAAGAGAAAATCATACTCTTATCTTCTCTAACCTATATTTTGAAGATAATAATAAAGCCCAAGGAAGTCTCCCTATTTATAAGATAAATTAGGGAAAATCGAATTTTACAAATTCCTAAATAGTCTGCAAATTAAAATTGACGAGCAACATTGACATCCCTAGATGGTGATGCATAAAATTAAGTAAGTGATAGTGTGACACAATCTCACTTTTATATTAAAAAAAAAAAAGTGATTTTGTTAGTAAAAAAATTGACCAAAAAATAAAAAAGTAATAGAAAATAGTGACAAACACAATAAAAAGTGACATAATTTTTTTTTTTTAAAAAAAAAAAAAAAAGCAGTAGCTAGTTAGCAATCAAGAACAGGATGTGAAAAATGGAAAACAAATATTTCCCCCTTTAGATCCATGACATTAATTGTGTGGAAAATGGAAAACAAGTTGTGAAGTATCAGAACGCAAATATAATTCATAACCAAAAAACCCTACAAAGCATCAGTCGTTCTACAGGTGAATTTTCTATCCAAGATTACAAATTCTGTATAATCCGAAGCTAATGAAAAGTAAGGACCAGCATACCGTAAAACTTTGCAGTAAAAATGCAAAAAATGGCGTCTCTATATAAGCTGAAACATCCTGCTCATCCATAGAAGTTGTTTACCTTCCCTAGAAACATTCTATTATAACATAGAGGTGGTGGTGGATTTTTTCACGATTATCATTCACAACCTTCTTCCAATTCCATCTCTAAGTTATAATAGAAAACAAAAGCGTAAAAGGTTATTTCTATTCTGGATTTGAATTTCAAGGAAACCGTTGGCTGCATTTCCTTCTTTCTCTGCTTGTCTTGCTCCGATCTTCCTCTTTCCTTTCATCCCCACTTCAATTGGCCTCCTTGATTCTCCTCATAACAAGTCAACATGGTTGAACGACCATTAGTTACTCAAATATAATATAGCAATCCTAAATAAGCAATAAGCAGAAAATTGGGACTGCAAGTAGGGACGCATGGGACATATGGAGGAACGTAGGCTTGAATATGCTTCCCCCTAAATTGTCATTCAATTCATGCAAATGGAGAGATACAATGACATGTGAGTGTTTATGTGTGTATATTCTATGTATCATACAAAAATGGTGGCATAATTCACACAAAAATGCATATGGAACAATTAATCGAACACTTGATATGTACAGTAATTGAAAGGAGAAAAATTTTCTCATGATTCTATGCTAAATCCAAATATTCCACAACCAATCCACAAAACAAGCATCAACTACGCCCATACTCCCAACAAAACTCAAAAAATTCCAACAATGAGCAAGAATTTAAGACAGAGAAGAAAAANACAAAAATGGTGGCATAATTCACACAAAAATGCATATGGAACAATTAATCGAACACTTGATATGTACAGTAATTGAAAGGAGTAAAATTTTCTCATGATTATGTGTTAAATCCAAATATTCCATAACCAATCAATAAAACCAACATCGACTATGTCCATACTCCCAACAAAACTCAAAAAATTCTAACTATGAGCAAGAATTTAAGACAAAGAAGAAAAATTTCGAAAACCATAAAATTGAGTCAATTTACCTTTGGTTTCTTGAAATTTTTATGGATGGAAGTGTGAATTCGCGGATGAATGATGTTGGAATATAATTAATCTTCAAAGCCCACTGAAATTTGGAGAAAAATAGGATGATGTTGATGAAAATTTTGAAATAATTGTGAGCGAAATCGGGTCTTTGTGTCTCTGTGTGTAATTGAATGGGGTAGGTTTTGTAGCCTATAATTCAATATAACTCCACTTATTTTGATTATAACAAACAATACACTTATATTTTTAACAAGTTTTTTTTGTTGAATTTTTCATGAATATATCTTTTTAAGCACTCAAAGACTCAAATCGTCATCCGTTGAAGAACAAGCAATCAAATGAGACATGAAGAGAACAAGAACAAGAACTTTGAAATTTAAAGCTTAGAAGTAGTTTATCGAAAATCAAATGTAAAGGTATTAACTCATCGATTTTTAGCAAGTGCATAAAACTCATATTATTTTCATAATCAATCACTTGCATAAAAATATTTTTCATTTGTAATATGAAATTGATTTTTTTTTTAAAAAGTCAACATAAGTCAACCGAAAGTCAAATTTCGGTCGATCGAAAATGCAGAATTGGTCAACCGAAATTCCAACGGTTTGATTTCTCAACGGCTATACACTTTCGGTTAACCGAAATTCGTCAACCGAAAGCGATTGAAAGTACCCATTTTGCTCTATAAATATCCATCCCTTTTGCATTCAATTTTCAATCACTTACAAGAGATATTTTGAGAGCTTATTTATTGAAAATCATTGAGTTTACTTGTTTCTATATTCTACTTCATTTATTACAAGAGTTTCTTGATCGATCAAACATATTTCATCAAATTTATCAAGAACTTTATTTTGTAAAGAACTTTTCACAATCTCATCTATTCTTCATCCTTGGTAGAAGTTTTCTTTGCCAACACTTTGATTTAAGTGTAAATCTCTCTTCATACTTAACTTGCATTATTTGTTAAGAGAGATCATTGGTTTGAAAATTTTTATACAAAAATACAAACTATTTCATTATCTATTATACATCAAAGTTTTCATCATAAACACTTGAACTTTATTATTTGTTATCTATTGAAATGTTATCCTAACTCTCTAAATACTTGACTTGATTATATCATTTGTTAAGAGAGTTCTTTCAATTGTAAAACTGTCATTTATTTTTTAGTGGTTTCGAGAGCCTTGTGAAAACTCGATTGTTGTTAAGGATAAGTGCTCCTTGTTGTAAGTCACCTAAGGATAGTGCTCCTTGTTGTAAGCCACTTAAGGATTAGTACTCCTTGTTTGTAAGTTACCATTATAGTGCATTTGACATTGCTTGTGACGGAGAGTTTGATAAAGGGGACGTAGAACACATTGTGTATTGAACCCCATTAAATTAGTTTGTTATCTTTACGTTATTGCACTTTACTTTACATTGTCATTTATATTGTGCTATATTCATACTTGAATTAAGTCATTGAACTTGTATATTTAATTCTAGTTTTATACTTTGCAATTATATTTTGTGTGTTAAATTGTTTTGAGACTAAGTGTCGAATAAGTTTCAAAAACCAATTCGCCCCCCTCTTGGTTAGTTATTCTTGGGCTAACAATTGCATCTTTACCCTAAGGGTCAAAAGTGAAATTTTAAAAATTGCTTGGTTGACCCCTGCCATCCCCTATAAATAGGGGATGAATGTGTAATTCCAACACACTCTTTCTCCATCATTCACACTCTTATTTAATTATTTTAAGTACTCACTCCGTCTCATTTATATAAGTTTGTTTTGTTTTTCACACGAATTAAGAAATCTTATTTAATGTTATTGGAAAAACAATTTTATCAAAAAAATCCTAGTTTACCCTCATTTAATTATCAATAACTAATAATAAATTATTATAGGAAGTTGCAAAGAAATAATGATATATTAGTAGACGAACAAAACAAAACATTTTTAATAAAAAACAAGACTAAATAATCGGAACAAGAAAATAAGGAATGTGAGCCTATATAAATGAGATGGAACGAGTATTTTGAGGAAGATAAAATTAGAATTAAACTTAAAACTAATTAGACCAAAGATGATGAATTGTAACTTAATATGTTTCAAAATTTATAAGTTATTCCAAAAAATAATAAGTTCTATTTTATCTAATATGTATATCAATTATAAGTAAAGATTATTCAAACGATGTTTTGGAAAAAAATTCAATTGAGATGAAAAGATTCATGAACAAGTAAAATAAATCCCATCTTTGATGCTTGAAAAGATTTTGTAGAAGAAGATTTAGATGGGTCTTGAATAATTACAGGAAAATCTTGTGTACATGACAAAAAAAATTAATAAAAATAAGAATGAGAACAATAGGAGAGGGAATTTGCTAAAACTTTTGATTTTAGTTAATAAGTGGGACAAATGAACATGGGTTCCTGTTTATTTAAGGTAACTGTGGGATCGAGTTAGTTGAATAGTAATATATATATATCCCCTGTGAATCCAAATTGATCATAATTTTGCATCAATGACAGTTTTTAGTTTGTAGTGATGGGAATTCCATTTATATTCTTATTATTATGATTCTTAGTGTTACAATTATTATTAGCAGTAATAGTAGTAATATTACTCGAATCTTTTATTGAGCATATTATATTATCTTGTAGGCCTAGTTTAGGCTTGTTAGTTCAGAGATATGATGTGATTAATTTAGAGATTTGATCGAGAAATTCACATAAAATGTAAATATTGATATTTTTCAACTATAGTACAGAACATATTAATATGTGAAATTATGTGCTTATTATTATTATTATTATTATTAGTATGTGACATGTTAACGTGATATACATGTGGATGAAGTTTATTAGGAAAAGTATGGACGGTTACGTTTTTAAGGCCTTACATACTTTTATCGTCATTTATATTGGGTTTGTGGTTGGGAGTTGAATGGATCCCATTATAGACATACCGTATTATTATGTCCGTATAAATATACCATTTTAGGCTTTGACGGATAGGGCATTTGGAGTTCGACACCGGTATACATGTGATGTCAGGAGGTCTCTTAATGGCCTTGGAACTGTGAATATGCACGCGAAACATTGCATTCGTAGGCCATGGATTTGATTTACATTATTTTATATTGATGTGACATCTTGAGTCTCGGTGACGAATGCACTGACATTACTTTGTGCGCAAGTAATGGCTATATTATTTTGAGCTTATACGGTACACTATAATAAAGATTCGAGTCCAAGTATGCATGATATAATCATTGTACCATCATATTTATTGAAGTCTAGTGTTCACGGTTTATGTTTTGTACTATAGATGATACCTCGGGGGATTGAAATTATTTGGACGGCCAGGAATGCCAAGATTACTAAGGATCTTACTGCTATACATGTTACCTACACATGTACACACTATATTCGTTTTTGCACTATCATACTTTGTACCGGTTATCGTTGATGTTTATGATTTGATTACATGTCATTATGTTAATATTATGATAAATGTGTAGATATTGTGCTGTGCTAGTATGTAAAATAGGGTGGTTGTAGATAGTGGAAGTACGCAATGAAAGTGAGATAACTTATCTGATGCGGGTACACCGTCACACTAGCTTGTTATTTGTTTGATCCTAAGGAACTTTTTGAAAATTTAGTGGGCAATTCTTTTGATCCATTCTTTTGGTATAATATAAAATCCAGCGACTCTATAAAATAAGTTTGCTGTATAATATAAAATTTACCACACCAAAAGATGGCTTGTTTTGCAAAATTCATTTGATGCTATATCACAACCCAATTTTGGATGAAAAGTGCCCACTTAATTTTCAAATAGCTCCTTAAGATCTAATAAATAACAAGCTGGTGCAATGTTCATGTGTCAAATAAGTTATCCCACTTTCACCTCATACTTCAAATATGTACAATCTCCCTATTTTACATACTAATACATCAGTGTTTACTCCACATATATATCATAGTATTAACATAACAACTTGTAATCAAATCGTAAACATCGATTATAACCAATACGAAGTCTATATTCTTCAAAACTCTTCTCTCTCCTCATCAATGACAATGTAAAAACGAATATAGTGTGTACAGGTGTAGGTAACATGTATAATGGTAAAGTCCTCAATAATCTCGACATTTCTAGACGTTCGAATAATTTCAATCCCAAGGTGCCATCTACAGTACAAAGCATAAAGAGTGAACACTAAAGTACAGTAAATATGATGGTACAATGATGTATATATCAAGCATACTTGGACTCGAATCATGAAGTCATAATAGCATAGCCATTCTTTGTGCACAAAGCAATGTTAGTGCATTCGCCATTGCTCACTGAAACTCATGATGCCACATCAGTATAAAACAAATGTTAAAGAGCTAGTCTATGTATACAGTGCTCCACTTGTCTATTCATAGTCCTAAGGCCACCAAGGGACCTCCTAACATTGACTATATAAAAGTGTCAAACTCCAAATACTCCTACGCAACCTTTAATAGCCGTCAAGAGCCTCAAATGATATATTTATCTGGACACTATAGTACGACACATCTATAATAGGATCCACACTCACAATTGCCAACCATAAACTCGATATAAATGATGATAAAAAGTATACGTGGCCTTGAAAACGTAACACCCATATGTTTCCCTCATAAACTTATTGCACAATTATGTTATGTTACCATGTCACTTAATAATGACACGATATAAGCACAAACTTTCACGCATTTACATTCTTTTTACTGTAGTTGAAAAACATCAATATTTACATTTTTCACGAATTTCTCGATCAAGATCTGCATTAATAAAATAATTTCTAGATTAATCACATCATAGGATCCTAACAATCATAATAATATAAATGGACTTCCCATCAATGCAATATAAAAACTATTGTCGACACAAAATTATAACCAATTTTGATTTAAACTTTAGATATATATTGCTTTTCCATTTACCATTCAACTCACTTGGCCCCACATTATTTTATAAATTAATTTTACTCGTGACAATTACATTAAATAAACAAGACTAAAAGAACCCATGTTCATTTTGTCATGTGTCCCACAGTCCCACTTATTAACTAGAATAACCAAAAAAAAAAAAAAA
>CAIGRF010251692.1:0-13543 GCA_903798235.1 Fraxinus ornus
ATGATGGAGTGAGGATAGGGATAGATGTATAATAACTCATGATTCATGTCTCGCTAAAAGAGAAATTTTGAGTGTGTATATTATAGTGGGGTATATATAAATTAGTATATTAAATTTGAACAGTGTAATTTATACGTAGGGTTTTGAATAATTTTCCTTGATATTTATTCAAAAAATTTCGATTTTCCCAAATATTTTCATAAGTTCATCTTTCCAAAAAGGCATTGGTCTGTAAAAATATATGTGCCTATAAATACCTCCACCTCTCTTATCTTTTGAGCTCTTCTCTCCTCCCCCTTACCCTCTCTAGATCGCTCTCGATCCTCATTTCGGTTTTCAGCTTCTCGCTAGTTTTTTTATCACTGTAACAGTAAATCCTTAAACCCTTGATAATTTTCTCCCCCAAATATCCTTTCAAAAGAACCCTAGAGCTGAATTCTATTTCCTCTCTAGGGTTATCAGATCTCAAACCCGAATTTCACATCTCAAATCCATCGAGAATTTCAATGTTGCCACCCAATTTGAAGTTCCCCGCAAAATGTAAGTAACCTTTTAGTATACTCTTACCCCAGTAACAATTTTTTTTACTGATGATAAGTGCGCCCGCTAGGGTTTCAATATTATTTGAATCAGTGCTGTGAATTTTCGGCGGCAATTGAATTTTAGAGCTGAGCTCGAGTAGTGTTTTTCAAGGTTTTCTAGGAAAAAACCCTAAATGGTTCTAGAACCTGAATATGAGCGATGGAGGTAAAGCGGAGAATAAGATAGGGAAAGAGAGTCCAATTACTCGAGCTGGTGAGGATAATTTTGGCCGAGCAATATCGAAAATTGCAGTGGCGCAGATATGCGAGAATGTTGGATTTGAGAGCTTTAACGAGTCGGCGCTTGATTCACTTGCTGACTTGGCAATCCGGTATCTCCTTGACCTAGGGAAAACTGCCAAATTTTATTCAAATTTAGCTGGCAGGACTGAGTGTAATGTGTTTGATATAATTCAAGGGTTAGAGGATTTGGGCATGTCAACAGGGTTTTCAGGTGCTTCAGAGGTTGGTGTTAATTGTGCAATTAGTTCAGGCGTTGTAACAGAGATTAGAAGGTATGTGAAGTCTGCCGAGGAGACACCCTTTGTACAGCCAGTTCCACATTTTCCGGTGGTCAGAGAATGTAGATTAATACCTAGTTTCTTGCAAATGGGTGAGAAACCTAATTTTAAGCATATTCCAGAGTGGTTGCCTGCATTTCCCGACCCTCACACTTATATACACACAGCCGTGTGGAATGAAAGGGTTTCCGATCCTCGCACAGACAAGATTGAGCTAGCCAAGCAGCATAGAAAGGCAGAGAGGGCTTTGTTGAGCTTGCAGCAGAGGCTTGTGTTTAATGGGCTGTCAGTGGCGTCTACATCTGCTGAACTAGTTGATGGTAGGAATGGCTTGGAAGTTAATGATATTAAGAACCAAGTTTTGGCTAATCCTCTAGAGGATGGTGAGCAAGATGATTCTCCTGTTGTTCTGCCTGGTAAGTTCTCTGGTGAAGAACGTATGGAAAACCATGTTTCTTTGCTGGAGACGTTTGCTCCCGCGATTGAGGCAATGAAGGATGGGCTTTCTGATTATGGAAATAAAGGAGAGAAGAATTTTTCGGGCAAGAGGCATGTTGTTCTACCTGCTAAGCTCTCTGGTGAGGCACGCTCTGAAAAACATGTTTCTTTTTTGGAGACATTTGCTCCTGCAATTGAGGCAATGAGGGATGGGCTTTCTGATTCTGGAAATTATGGAGAAAGGAGTTTTCCTGGCAAGAGGCCTGCTGTTTGTTTGGAGTTCAAGGGTGGTAAAAAGGTCTTTGGTGAATCATTGGATTTGAGGATCCGGAACAAGACTTTTCGTAAAACAGCACCCTGGTTTGGACGTGAGGATGAGAAGGATGACAAGAAGAGGAGGGTTGAGTTTATACTGAGGCAATCCATGGAAAACCAACAGGAGCTGACTTAGATGTACATTAGTAGTTCATTGATTGACTTGGTGGAAGGGAAGTGCCATACTCTGTTAAAACTTGATTAGGTTAGTCAAAACTTGAACTGTAGCTCGGCTTGTGAATGTGTTGAGAATCCATTTAGGAACTGAACCCCTGTTTTTCGGGGAACGCAAATGGTGTTTCAGATTTTTCCATTCATCTATAGTGTGATTTTTTCCCAAGGAAATTGTAGCTTCCATTTTTTTTTCATCGAGATGTTAATCTTAGCTTGTGCATTTTATTCTCTGCTTTCGGTGATCTGTTGGTCATGAACCTTATTTTATAGCTCAAATGTTATTTAAGGTAGATCTATTTTCAAATTTTCATGCGGTGCAAGTACATGTAAATAAGTTACTCGTGGACATGGACATCTACACATGGATATTATAGTTTCTCCATGTACCCACAATATCTTCTAAAAGATGGGAAAGAAACATCTAGGGTTATTCTTTGTTGGACCTGTTATTCCTCAAAAACTGGCAATCCAGTTTGTCGAAACTCTTCCTTTGCTTGCTGCTTGTTTAGAAATATTCATGCACGTGGATCATTTTTTTAGTTCCTAACCATTGTACCACGCTCAGTGGCGGATCCCGCACCCGGCAAGGTGCTGCGACCGCCCTTGCTGGATCTGCCGAGATTTACAAATTGGATTTGGATGGAGTTTGTGTTGGCCTTGCATACTTGCAGTCGCCATTGTTGCAGGGAAGCTTGGAGCTGGAGGGAGGAAGATAATGAGTGTTACTTGGGCCAATTTTTTTTTTTTTTTAAGAAAAATTGTGGGCCATTTGTTTTGGACCTTCTTTTTTTTTTTTCTTATTTTATTTTATGAATTGACAATAAGTTTAAACATTGGCTAGCCTTCTCTCCCGTTCTCACTTCTCCCAAACCGGCAATTACAAATCCCATTCCGCTCCCAAATCTGAAATTGTGGGTTAGTGAGCTCTCCAGCAAGTATGTGAACCGAAGGTGCATCGTCGTCCTCCGTCAGACGGTCAATGTCTCCGCCTGAGTCTGTGGATTGTAGGTGAGTCCGAATTTTATGTGATATTTTTATTTTTTTTAGTTTGATTGGTGATTTAAAGATTGTTGATTTGTGATTTATATATGTTGAATTGGTGATTTACAATTTTTATAGATTTGTGATTTATTTATATTAAATTGGTGATTTATATATATTGATTTGTGATTTATATATATAGAATTGGTGATTTACAGATTTGGGATATATATATATATATATATATATATAGAATGGGTGATTTACAATTTTATAGATTTATTATTTATTTATATTGAATTGGTGATTTAAAGATTTGTGATTTATATACGTTGGATTTGTTGTGATTTATATATGTTAATAGATTAAGAACAGTTTTTTCAGCCTAAATAAAGTCTCAACCTAGTTCTTATAGTATCGGATTGTATTGGATAATATTTTCTTATTTATATGATTTTATGTTTTAGCGCATTTATATATTAATTGAAGAGTTCTTAATATTATTTAGTTAAATATTAATAAACAATCGTCAAAGGTCCTAGCTCATGACAATTCCTGGATCCGCCACTGGCCATGCTTTGGTTTTTTCCACAGACTTTAAACTGAAAACTTGTATAAATCATAACTTCAGAACTACTGCAACAAAGAAAAAGTTATAAACTATTAATAATTATTTTCCTAATTAATTATATGTATTGTTCAATCGACACCTGTAGAAAATTGAAAGAGTTTCTTAATTAGCACACATTATATATACAAATTGAATATTGGTTGACATCTATAAGGTGTCTATACTAGGAGGAGAAACTGAACGTGTAAAATAAAAGGAATAGATTCATTGTTATGATAATCAACCACAAACCATCCGGAACTTTTATTTGTTGCTAAAGAAAATTAAAAGAACATATAGTGTACCAAAAAATAGAATTTCTCCAAAATTTTGTTAGCGAGTACCCTAAATTACCAACAAAAATGCTATGCTATTCTTCATCTATGTACATGCGAGCAAATCAGTTATATAAGTGGCGAGTGGGCATAATGCCATATCACATGAATGACAAAAATGCTATGCTATTCTGCATCTATATACATGCAATCAAATCATCAGTTATATAAGTGGAGAGTGAACATAATGCCATATGACATGAATGATCTTGATAAATCAATTTTGATAAATAATGTACATGTGGAAGGAAATGGGTGGAATGGATGTTCTTGAGAAGTTGATTTTGATAAATAATATAAATGAGGAAAAATAAACAGGGTGAGGGGGCATAGATATATTTCAAAATATTATTCTATCTTATGCTGTAAAAGATATGTTTCATGACTGATCTTTTATGGTCAAATATAGAACTATAGCAAATAAAATTGATAACAAATGGCAAAAGAAATGATAGACCATGTAACGATTGGATATGTATATAAAAATAGTAAAATTGTAAGGAAGCGTGATTAGGTTACCACGCTGCTTTGACAATAAGGTCTTTCAAAATTGACTATTTGGTGAATTGTTTCAAGCAATTGTGTATTCCCCTCTTTTCTGGAAAGGATATAAAAATTCCTTCTTATTTTTTTGAGGTTGAACATAAACCTGTGCTCGAGAGATAGTTGTCCATACATTGGCTCACATGGGATTAGTTACTGTGATCCAACTTGAGCAATGCATGCCTTTTCATAAGTTAACTTTGACCGAGCCGGTAAGGGCATATCTTAGAAAGATTAATGGGTTTGAAGTGAGGAACTGTTTATATTTAGTTTCCATGTTTTAGATTAGTTTTACCTAATAATCTATCAATCCACATTAGTTAGGAGAGGAATTTGCTGCACCTGATCATCTCCCTCATTCCATTGCTGGCTACTGCTGCCATACTTCACCCCCTAGAGCAGTTATATTAGTCAGCATTCAACCGTTCGGTAACTCGAGTCCCTTTCCATTCAGTTTATTGTTATTCTCACCATTAGATTGGCTGTTTCTAAAATTTGTGGTGCGCGCAAAGATAATTGTTTAACCACATTTATGCTGTTTCTTTCGTTTTTGTTTTCTTTACCTTCTGTTTTTGGAGGCTGGGGAAGTGAATTTGGGTCTCTGTCCAATTCTTCCTTGTTTAATCCTTACGCAACATACTAATAATCATTTGCCTTTCATTACTCATAGAGAAGAAAAGGATTACTACTCAGTTACCTTTTTTGTGTTTTTATCCAATATAACCTTAGCAGCGATACGATGTAGATAGGTTGGTTATGCATAAATCGGACATATTTACTGTGCCTTTGTAGACTGTAGTGCATTCATGTGCTGCTTTTGAGTTTCAGAAGTTCCAACATGTATGGCTGAAGATATGAAAATTGAATTAGTCTTTTCTTTTGATTATCTTATTTTGCTGAGGACACCTTTTCCTTTATTCTTTTTAAATTTCTTTTGGGTCAAGGAGAAAAGGCGCGTTACTGAAATTTTAATTCCCTGAAAGAGTTAAGCTAAGGGAGGAGCATACTCAGCTATAGCTTTACTGTTCTTATTCTAGCCTCTGTATGCCATAATTTCTAATTCTACCTTCAGGATAGCTGCACATTGGTAGATTTTCTATTCCATTTGTGATATCTTGAAGTTCAATACTGGATTACACAACAAACTGCGACATGGCAGCCTCACTTGATATGGGACTTCCAGTTTCTAGAGTTCCTGTTGAACTTTTTTTTGTTACTCGTAAACCAAATGTAACTATTCCTGGTGGTCATCATGGGATTTTATTCTTTTACCCCGGCCTGAACGCTAGTGGGATGTTTGAAATGAAGTCCTGGACAGTATATGTACAAGATAGATGCTTTGTTTTCTTCTTTAGCATGTCAAATTCTATTCGATTATTCATACCACACATGCCATAAGGTTAACAGAAAATGTTGGTAGTAGCTTTTTGCAATTTCAACCAAAATGAGATGCTGAAATCACTTGAATCTGAAGCCCAAGAATGTGGATTTTACTGGAATAGGAGTATCAGCATATCATAGGAATGTCACTTTATCTCCACACATTTAGATGATATTTTTCTACATATGGACATGGACCTACTTTTGTGGCCAGGTTGTGTAGGCTTGTTAGGATATGCAGATAAAATGACAGTGCAACCCCTTCTAGTGTAGTTCTATCAAGAAACTTGTGTGGAAGTAATGCTTATGCCAGTTAAAGTGCCAGTCTTAACTTCCCCTCTCTTAAAAACTGTATCACCCTTCATAAGTTTATTTTGGGCCCGTTCGGTAGATATTAAAATTGGATTAAAATTGAAATATTATTGACTTTTATTAGACGAGTGGGACTCAATAACGATTATATTTTCAATTTTAATTGGATTTTAACCCCTACCGAGCGGGACCAAATTGTAACAAATTGGACAAGTCTTAAAATAAATAATGCTCTTTGTCGAAATTAGAAATAATTTAATTATTGACTATCAAAATAAATATCATTTATACAGTACTAAAAATTAGGAAAAAAATAATATCATCAAATTCGAAACAATTTTGCATGCTTGGCCAAGCCTAAGGAATAAATTTAAGCTTAGCCAAACATAACTTGAAAGTTGTTTAACTAACTAGTTTTTGCCAAACATATTTGTCAAAAAGTATTAAAAGAAAATTCAGTTAAAAAATTTACCTTTTTAAAATTTAAAGTAAGTCTATTTTTGCTTTTCAGAAAATCATTTTCCCTCTTTCATGCCAATAGCACATTGATTTAAGCTTGAAAAAAAAAAATTAATAGTTGTTAAAATTACTTAGCTCCCGTTTGGTCCTCCTTATTTTTCATTATTTGAAATTATAATTTTTAGAATAGTGTTTTTTTGAAGAATGAGTGGTTGAAAAAGAATTTTTTTTTTTTTTGGATTTACGTGTAATATTACTTTATTGAAGAATACGTGGTTTGATAAGAAGAAAAAGAAAAATGGATTATAATTTTAGAGTCATGCTAGAAGTACCTAATTTTTTTACCTAACGAGTGTCCGAATTGACAAGTGACGCCCCCACTTGTCAATTCGAGCACCAATTAGATAAAAAATTATGTACAAGTATAATTTTCCATAATTTTAATGAGACCAAATGAGAGCTTTTGCTTATGTTGACCGAAGACACAGTGTACATAAAACAATCAGATGCAAGTTTTCCTCTTGTGAATAGAAATTGGATAATAGGCCCTTGTTTGGTAGCAATTAAAATTTTCGTTCTCATTCTTCTACTCATTTTGAATCAAGTATTTTTCAATAAAATAATATTTTTCACCACATCAATAATTTTTCCTTCTTTTTCAACCACACATTCTTCATCAATCTATTATTTCGAAATATATTCTTACAAAATAATGTGACTCACCGCTCACACACCCTAAATCAAATTGTTGTATTACATGTACATGTGTACATAATGATGATTTACATACACATGATGTAAGATATATTTGGGGCATAATTTTTCAACCAAATAAAAGAAAAAAGTTTTTTACTCTCTTTTTTGCACATTATTTGAATATAAATTATTATATAATTTCATTACGAACAGTACAGATAGTATTATTTTGAACCAAAATTCCGCCACCTCCATAGATGTGCCTCCGCTGATACATGGTGGGCCCTGCCATGAGATATAACGGAGGAATAAAATGGCCGCTAGTCATAATTTGCGGCTCATTTTCATTTTCAACTCAAAGTTTCATCGTCAAAATGTAATGAGTAAAACTCAACTAGAGAGAGCGTATCTAGTACTTCATTGAGAACTTGTTTGGTAATAATTAAAATTCAAATAAAATTGAAAATATAATCGTTACTGAGTCCCATCCGTTTAATAAAAGTCAACAATAATGATCAGTTTTTCAATTTTAATCCGATTTTAATCTCTACCACAAGAATTTTTACGTTTAACAATCACATTTCATCTTTTTTAAGTTTATGCCCTTGTTTGGACTCTCCATTAAATTAAAAATATATTTTTTATTTTTAGTCTCACATTTTTTAATAAAATAATTCCTTAAAATTTCTCTTTACTTTTTAGTAATACATTCTCTAAATTTTTTTTTTTTTTTTTTCAAAACCCCATTAAAAGGAGCCGTCGTCGAATATAATTAATAATCAAATTAGGTTCGTCATCCACTTGTCGTAAAAGGTTCACCATAAAATGCATACAATGACAAATTAAGATTTTTGTAGCTGTTTACATATTCAATGACAACAAATTTTGATGGTATTTTCAAATTTGTCACTGTCAATTATTCTCATTGGTGACGTATTTGTCATTAAATATAGTTTAATAATTATACAAACCATTCCTTCGTCAATACACAAAATCAGTGATTGACCAAGGTTATGTTTGACACCTATTTTTTATTTTAGTTTTTAGGAAAAAAATTAAAAGTACAGGAAGAATAAAAATTTATGACTGACACTACTAATACAGATAGGAAGTCAGCGATTCCTGACAACACTGATAATATTGTCGTTGCTAATCATTGACATAGATGTATAGAAATCAGTAATGGTATAGTTGTCGCTAATTCTGTTCAATCACTAACATATATTTGTTTCAATTAGAATGATCATAAGTCATATCATTGGTGATTGCAATGAAAAACTTGAATAATATATGAGGCCACTATGGAGCGTAATATTGGATATAATTGAATACTCCAATAGATAAACTTTGAACTTCTCGTTTTAATCAATACTATTTTATTATTGTACAATCTAACACGTCAAGTATATGAGAATTAAATAAATTAGACATTGATTTATTGTACTTTTGATCTCCAAATCACAATATACATTTCATACTAATTTATTCGTCAAAAACTTCATATTATTCTTGTCATTTTAAATTCATACATTTTTTTGCTTGCATGAATAGATTTCTTTAAATGGAAAAAAATTAGATTTAGCCCCTGTTTGAATCAAATTGTTGTAGAATGAAAATGAAAAATATAGTCGTTATTGTGGCCCACACAAGCGGTAGGAAATTTGAATTTAAATGTTGATGTGATGGATAACGGTCATATTTTTCATTTTAATAAGATAATAATGTAAATCAAACGGGGCCTTAAGGCCCAATTCATTCCTTTTCATTTGCCCTTTGTGCGTGCGTGTAATTTCCTTTTCGTCCGCCACACGGCCCACACCTTTTTCTCTCTCTCGTGTGTCCGAAAAAGGATATCGTTGAAGCGATCGGAGATAGATCTTTCGGCACATATTGTACTCCTCAATGTGTTAATTGCTGATAATTTATTTAATATGTTACGAGATTAAATTTTGAATTTTTCTTTTAAAAAATCTATTCTGATCTGTTCAAGATGAATAATACCTTTGCTTTATAATTTTATTCTCCATTTGATATACATTTGCTCCTTCCATAAATTATGTTCAAACTCTTTAACGTTGCACTTTGGCCTTTCTTATTTATTAACATATTGTAAATGTTTGAAGCCTTGTCGGCTTGTATAATCGCATTGCAATATTGCACCATTGTCGGGTTATATGGGCTTTTGATAGTATTTAATTGTAGGATCAATTGCATAGATGCACATAGTGATTATATTGAAACATTAATTGCGAGATGATTGAGACGTTATATTATTATCATTTTTAGATTAATAATTAGACAATAATTACGTACCATGCCTTATACAACACGTACTTTATATATTTTTATACTTGGACACTTCCTTTTAGCAAGTTGTTACACTTAGGCCCTGTTTGATATTTTTTTTTTTTTTTCCATGGAACTAAAAATTTGTTTTCCATTTTTCAGCTTTTTGCTTGTTCAATAAGCAAAATTTTCTTTGCAAATGATTTTGCACCCAACCCCCCACGTGACCCATTTTTCCACATTTTCAACGAATTTGTTTTTCTACCACTTTGGTGGGAAAATAGTTTTTCAGTTTTTTTTTTTTTTTTTCAATAAAAACAAATTCTATCCCAAATTTTAAATAAAGTTTTCCCTTTAATGGACAATTTTTATAGAAAACGAAGTCAAATGAACACAAAAAAAATCTAAATTTTCAACATTTTTCAAGTGAAAAATTATACCAATAAACACAATTAATTGACAATTCCCAGTAAAACAAGTTATAGGCAATTCAATTCTCTGAAATTCATTTTCTTTCCACTCAAATTCTTTTCTTGCAATCAAACAGACCCTTAACATTTATTTGGTAGATTTTGAAGTTATAAACTTCTTTTCACATTATATTTAGATCCCCGTTTTTTTCAAAATATATTTTTTCTCTTTTATTTTCAACCGCATATTTTTCATTAAAATAATATTACACGCAAATTCAAAAAAACTTTTATTTTCTTAACCACATTTTCTGTCAATTTACTATTTTAAAATGCATTATACACCAAAAATAGACTCAAAAGAGACTCTAATTTCGTAGAAAAATATCAATTCACACACTAACCCTATCGGCTGTGAATTTATCTCATCTGTCAGACCTGTAAAAGATCTGGCATGGGAATTCCTCTCACATGAGGTGGGTCCATTAAAAAAACCCACCCCCATGTTAAACACCCACCCCTCCCCCTCTCACATTGGACTCTGCCAGGCCTTTTACAGGCCTGGGAGAGTAGCAACATTCATTCGGCTATTCAACTGTGAGCCTTTAAAGTACTCATCAAAAGATCTGGACCATTTCGGCCTCATCTGGACAATCACAAGTCCTTTGCAACCGGTACTTCGTACTTGGACATCAGCAAATTACAACCATGCTACTTGTACTGAAAAGTCTGTCGCATGCGCCCTCCCAATAGGAGGCTGCCATGTGGCGTTTTGTCAATAAAATTGTCAAATTTTTCGGTACAGGTAGAATAATTCAGAAAATTATTGGCACTCTATATACGAAAAATTCTGTACGTACGTAACGTACATGGCCCATCTGCGTGTAGCACTCCTAATTATATTTTTCCAATTTTGTAGTTATGTGATTTTAAAGTTGTACAAAATTGATCTCCAACTTGTGGCTTGTCTCTTTATTTGACCTTCCACTACATCGTTTGTCAAACAAAATTTCGAACAGGAGTCTTATCCTTCTATCTCTTTTACTTTTCCGCCCTCCTACCAGTTCCTTCCCCAATTATTTCTACTATAAAACTTCTTATAAAGCCATTTTTGCATCAAAACTTCTAAAATACGAAAAAGTTTATTTTTTCGAAAAACTTTTCAAAAATCTTTAGTCTGCAAAACATTCTGACCCTTGTTTGTTCACAAGTCTCGTGTTCGAAAATGGCAGAAATAGAGAATCCTCGCAAGCCCCATGCCATCATGATCTCGTTCCATCTACAAGGCCACATAATCCCATTTGTCAATCTAGCCCTTAAACTGGCTTCGAAGGGCGTCACTGTTACTTTTGTTCACCTCGAATTCATTCATCACCAGATTATCCAATCTCAAGACAACTCCAAACAAGTTGACATCTTCAGTGAAGCAAGAAATTCTGGCCTCGACATCCATTACACAACAATCAGCGATGGTTTCCCGGTCGAATTCGACCGGTCTGGGAACTTAGACCAGTATGCAAAATCCTTTTTGTTTGATTTCCCAACTCTAGTAGATGAATTTATCGGAAAAATATTCCATTCTCATTCATCATCTTCTTATAACTACTTCTTGGTTGCTGATACTTTATGTGTTTGGACTGCAAAAATTGCTAGAAAGTATCAAATGGTGAATGTTTCATTCTGGACTGAACCAGCACTTGTATTTTCTCTGTATTATCATTTAGATCTTCTGAGGAGAAACGGCCATGTCCCAGCAAATGGTTTACAGGAAATCATAAACTATATTCCTGGAATTCAATCCATTAATACAAAAGATTTCATGTCTTATCTTCAAGGTCCCGAGTCAACCATTATACACACAATAATGTTCATTGCATCTGAGGAGGTGAAAAGTGCAGATTTCATCTTATGTAACACAGTGCAAGAACTTGAAGCAGAAGCAGTATCAGCACTGAATGAAAACCAGCCGTTTTACACAATCGGGCCGATTTTTCCCACAGATTTCTCCATGAAAATTGTCCCCAGGAGTCTTTTATCAGAATCAGATTGCACAGAATGGCTCAAAACCAAGTCTCCTGGATCAGTTTTGTATGTCTCATTTGGCAGTCTTGCCAAGATTGATGAACGTGTAATTCTTGAAATTGCAGAAGGGCTTTTGCTTAGTGAAGTGAATTTTATTTGGGTGCTTAGGCCAGGGATTGTAAGTTATGATGATGATGAAATGTTAACAGTCGGATTTAAGAACAGGATTAAAGATCAAGGATTGATTGTACCTTGGTGTAATCAGAATCTCGTTCTGTCAAATCCAGCCATTGGAGGGTTCTTAACACATTGTGGTTGGAATTCTATACTAGAAAGTATATGGTGTGGAGTTCCAATGATTTGTTATCCACTGTTTACCGATCAGATTACAAATAGAAAATTAGTGGTTGATGATTGGAAGATTGGAATTAATCTTTGTGATGGGCTATCCATTTCAAGAGAAGAAGTTGGAGAGAAGATCAAGATTTTGATGGGTGGTGGCAAATCAAACGGCTTAAAAGAAGAGATGGAGAGAGTAAGGGAAATCATACAAACTGCACTGGTTGGATCCTCGGACAGAAATTTTGATCAATTTCTTAAGGATTTGACGGCTAAATTATCGAAAAAATGAGAGGTTAATATCGCTTTAATGCAGCTTATGAGATTTTATTAGTGGGTTAATTATGATGTCATGTCTATTATAATTGGTTTGAATCATATGATTATTTGTGAAGTTCTACAAAGATGAATGTGAATTTTTTTTGTCTGTCTTAAATATATCGACTTCACTTGAGATTACTAATTTGAGTCAAGTCATCAAAGTAAATTTCACTTGCGATCAGTGAACTTTATTCTTACTTGCAAATTATGTCACTGAACTTTTATTCCGGGGCGGACACCCCACTAATCTTTAATTCCAAGATTCTAAAAACACCTTTTTAAAAAAAAAAAAAAAAAAATTAATTTTATTTTAATTATTTTAAGACCATTAAATAAATAAAATAATGCACATCAAATAATTAAAATTATAATTATTATAATTACTTAATAAGAATGTGTTGGGGTGGGCAAAATTCGATCGAACCTGCCAAAACCGTCAAAACCCGATCGATTTGGGTCGATTTTTTTGTTATTTTTACACGGGTTGGATAGGTTAGTTGTGTGGGCTGGTTATGAGTTAATATATGAAAACTGAATAAATTTGTTCAACACAACCCAACTATATTTATGAACTTTACAAGTGTTATGATATTGTTTGGACGAAATTGAGTCACTCTGTTTTTTCACACAACCTCTAAGAATTACAATATTCAGAAAAATCTAGATTAAAATGTCAGTTTTTGTTGGAAAAAAATAGTGCAATAGTTGAAAAGTTTGAGGAAACCATACACAAATTATATGATACTAATTAATTAGGTTTTATATACGCAAACGCGATACATGAGAAGTTTTGAAGATGACACAAGACATGGAAACTCTT
>CAIGRF010251739.1:965-16654 GCA_903798235.1 Fraxinus ornus
TCGCTCAAACTTGCAGGACGCCCAGAATTTGAACGAATTAAGTGCCGTATGATCGCCCAGGGCGATGGTCCTGTCCTTGCCCAAACCTTCAAATTGCCTAGGAATTGAACGAATCTAAGGTGTTATGGTCATCTAATTCAGCAGTTATTAGACAAATTTATCACACCCCACTATCCAAAGATTCTAGTAGTGGGCAGTTAAAAGGCAAGAGTAATGACAACGGTTATGAAATAACCGTTCCCCAACAAGTCGGCCATCATGAAGAAAGTGGATAGTTATGGAGCAATTGAGCAGTTCTAAGCGGTTTGTCACCCAAAAGTTACCAAGAAAATATAAAAAGGAAGTGAAGGCATAGAAGAAAAGATCATCGAATCAAAAACTCTCAACAGAGAATATCTAATTTTAATTTCTTAATTTAACTTTAAAATACTTCTTTCAGTACTCGTGTGCTTACGCCCCTTGAAGACATTCTGTTTGTTTCCGATTGCAAGTCTTCGTCAATAAAACACTCATTTTTGGAACTTTGTCTCAAGAGATCTGTTTCTTACACAATCGTTTGATCCATTTTTTACTTGTTAGTGACAAAAACTTGCGAAACAGGTGGAGTGGGGATAATACTTGTAAATTTCTCAAAACGTGTCGATAAAAGTGATTTGAATGTTTGTATACAATTTGTAAACATAAGTTAAAAAATTGAGATACTAGATTTATGGATAACAAGCCGAGATTAGGGTAACCCGCCCCTTCCACCACCCCACCAAGCGACATTGACGAGACAACAATTAAAAATATCTCAATTTCATGTTCTGTTTATATTTTTAATTCTTAATATTATTTCTTTATTTTTTTAAAATAAGATTCTAATTTAAAAATATAAAAAGTAAAAATAAGAATCTTTGCCATGACACAGCGTGGGATATGATCGATATTTCAATTGAAACAATGAATACATTCAATGACTCGAATGAAATTTTGCTAAAAGCTCAATGACCATCGATGAAATTTCACCAATAGCCCTTCTTTTATTCCCATTATTTTCAAAAAATATATATATTTTTTTCAGTTACACATTCTTCAATAAAATAATATTACATGAAAACCAAAATTTTTCATTATTTTTCAATGACACATTTTTCATTAATCTACTATTTCAAAAATGCATTTTTAAGAAAAAAGTGGACTCAAACAGGATTGAAGTACTAGGTTTTTCTTTCTTTTATTTTCTTTTTAATAGAGCAAAGAGCTTAAATATAAGGTAACTATTAATACAGTTACCTCATTTCGATTTTATTGATCACCCTCAATCCCTTACTTCAGCACAAGTAATGGAGCTACAGCTAAGGACTACGGTGCCGATCAGTTTGGGTAGAACTCACCCTTAAAATCAATTTATAAGGTTAAGAATGTCCGAAGTATTTATAAACCCACAAGGCCTTCTGCTAGGGATGTGGAATAAAATTAGATCGTTACAACTACACTGTTCCTTTCACTTGTATAATTGAAATTTGGTGTGAGCATCTCATTAACATGGACAGAGTCTATTAAGTTGAACTATATGTATAATTACATTAGTTACAAGATGATCACCAAGATGCACATGGTAGGTGAATACCTTGGTCTCAAGTCACAACAAAAGCATTCGAAGAACCCGTAAAAGGCTTAATTGACCCTAGAAGACTCTTTGATGAACCAAAATGACTTATTCTGTACACACCTGAAGCAGCTGTTTCTGGTATTCTCCATTCAATAGTTGCATAACTTATAGGACAAAGTTTAGCAGGTCTCGACCATATAAAGCGAAGGCAGAAATCGTCATCATCATAAGCGGGAACCCATGAGTCCTTCCCTTGAAGAATCTCCACGAGAGCAAAAGTACTTTCGGTCATAAGGTCATTTCTCGGGGATGCTGACCAGAAAACAACTATCACATTGTCGCCTCTCTTAAAGGTGGAGCTCTTGGGTACATCCGTTTTGACATCACCAAATTTTACACCTGGAGGAGTTGCATCCAGCAGAACTGGTGGTAATAAGCTTATTTGCTTGCCTAGAAGATCCTGGGGTTCTGGGCCAGATTGCACTGATTGTCCGCTGATGAGGTACGTTGCAAGCTTCTTGAACTCCTGAATATAGGCATTGAGAGTATGTGGGCCATATAGAGTCGAGGCACCCTGGAAATGTAATGTTACAAGGATTACCACCATATATTACGCAAGACATCTGTCTATGTGAAATGTAGACAATGTAGTATCTAATAGGTATAATTTTTGAAGACATTATTTAAGCCTCCATTTGGCCCCCGTTAAAATTATAATCTATTTTTTTCTCTTCTTATCAACCACACATTCTTCAATAAAATAATATTACACGTAAATCCAAAACAATTTCTTCCTTTTTAACTACACATTCTTCAAAAAAGCACTATTCCAAAAATTATAATCTCAAATAATGTCAAATAATAGGGGCCAAACGGGTTCTAAATGACTAAGTTTGTCCATTCTATATCAGTTTAACCTTTTAGATAAGGTAATTTAATATGATATCTGCCACACATTTTTGAAAATTGTGCACGTGTAAGATATTTGATAAAAAAATGAATCCAGTCTATACAAGTGAGGGGACAAGTTAAAAACCATTTAAATATATCAACTTTAGACATTAGAAGAGGTGATTCAGCAATAACCCTTTTTTTTTCAAATCTATTTCCTTTTTGGATCAATTCTGATTGTGCTCCACAAAATGATACTAGCTCCTATATATTATAGGAAAACCTTCGATCCTTGCAACTCTGAGCATTCTAATTCCAACTCAATACAATTCCCAGTTCTATATATCATGTTTAGCTGCAGATAATTTTCAAAAAATGCATTTCTAAGGGTGAGCTATCCAGTTTGTGACAATCATTACTTCTACATTATAGCAAAGGTTTTTACCATCTTCTTTACCATTATTTAGACACTGACCTCGTATCTCTGTATCTGGTACTCCTCAAATGTTGTTACATATTGTGAGTATGCATTTGTGATCCCAGCTATCACTACATGGACATTTCCATCAAATTCGTTGCTACCTTCAGTTGTGAGCACTGTTTTCACGGCATCTCGGAGCCGTCTTCCAGCCATTGTTGTGACCTCTGTTAATAAAAATGCAAGAAATTCAACATTCGTGAACAGTGAGACATTTATTCATCATGAAGAATGCTTTTAGACTTCATTTTTATGCTTAGGATAACCTCGAGTAGGTTTTACATTCATATTTAAGGAGGTCATGGAACAAATTGCTAGACCTAAAATAAAATTTTATCAAATTTTGAGGGCATTAAAATGAAAATGCTGTTTGTGCAGCTAATTTATTGGAGTTAGCTGTCAACGTTAATATTTTCATCTGCTTTCATAGAGAAGGTGGTGATGCATAGTTTCTACTGGTCTAGAAAATAACTAGAACACTACATAAAAAGGATTATATGAAACTATTTACTCGAACCAAAATAAAGAACTGAAACAAAAATATAAAAAGCAATTCTCTAGAGTCTTTGAAAGCCAGTCATTCCATTATCTCCTAAGACAAAAGTTGAATAAATAAAATTTGTCCCCTCTCTAATAGCTTAAGATTTTAGACATAGTGGTTCAACATGATATTAGAGCTAGAAAAAACTTGGGGATAAGTCTCACCACCACCCATTTATGAAAATTGTTCATGTGTCAAACCTTTGATAAAAAAAAGAATCCAGCATGTGAGAGACAAAATTTAAATAAATAAATTTGTTCCATCTCTAATAGTTTAAGGTGTTCGATTAAGTGGTTCAATTTGTGACTGCTAAACGTAGCCAGCACGGTACTTGCCACATCTTTTCATTAGCTGGCCACAACAGGAAGACAAGGAATTATTAAGACTCTGATAATATTTGAAACCAATATAAAGCAAGAGAACCCTCAAACTTCATCCATCTCAGTAATATTAAGGACAGTCTGGTATAGAAAATATACATATTTCAGCATGCTTAAAAGAATACAAAATAAGATAACTTACTACCTCCAGGTACACTGAGAATGACCAGCTGCCCTATCCTCAGAATCTGAACTGGAAGTATTGCAGGCTGCAAATCACACGGATAAACCATATTATCATTGATCTAAGTTCATATGTGCACCGTTTAAGTAAGAAATAAAGTAAAAGATTGGAGACAAGAAAATTATTTAATTCATAACAGCATAAATACGATGACTTCCCAACCAAAGATTAAACAAAGTAAATAACTGCACACACTGATTCCTTTCGAGTATATTCATAATGAAAAAGAGTTGGGGTCTAATTTCTATTCCACTATTCATTTCCCTTAGAAAAGGGCCTGAAGAATTTAGATGCCATTACCTGGCATTATGGTTCAGCTGAACCGATATAATCTCAGAAACTACATAATCATTACAAATTTCACATAGTATGGTGAGCCACCTCGTGAGTACTCAGAAGGTCATATGGATGTTGATTTAAGAATTTTCAGATAGACGAAGTCGACTATAGGTAAATGCTTGTTATTTTCAGAAGTGGAAAAATGAGAGATGAAGTCTACAACAATGTTGACTGGGCATCTACCTCAGGTATTGTAAGTTCGTTTGCACAAAATTGGTACCATGGATATAAAGCAAAATGTTGTACCTAGATTCATTAAATAAGTTGAATTTTCAAACCTGCTGGGAGAATTGGAAATAAAGCTTGAAGAGCCAATTAAGCCATATTGTGATAACAATGCATTACTTGACAATACTTAAATCAACGTTAGTCCGACCCCTTATCTGAAAAAATTCAAAGTGGTTTGATTTTCATTTATCTTCTACTTCCAGATGGTCGACATTTTCTCTAAAGGAATACCTGACCAACATTTAGTTCCCGTTTGCCCCCATTAAAAATATAATCTATTTTTATCTTTCTTCTTATCAATTATATATGCTCCAATAAGATAATATTACATGTAAACCCAAAATTTTTCTTCTCTTTTAACCACACATTTTTCAAAAAAACACTTTTCCAAAAATTATAATCTCAAATAATGGGGGCCAAACGGGCATAGTTTCATGGTAAGCAATATTTAAAAAGATATACTTATCCAATATTTAATTTACTTGGAACCAAGCTGGGTAGGGAAGATATTTGAACCAACTTGACGGTGATCACTGAAAGCTGACTAGATTCCTTAATTTATAGGATTTAGTTATCTATAATTTATGTAATTATGTTATAAATTATAGAATAAGTGTAATTGAAAAAGAATTCAAAGAAGATAGAGAATTTGTAAAACTATTTTTGTCTTCTTAAATTACAAAGAGAAACCACCTACCATATTTTTCTTATACAAAGATAAGGAAACTGAATAAGATCCTAAATGAGAAAATGAATGTATAGTCCAACTTGTCTAGGAATTAATTGAACAAGGAAAGTCAAATCTTAAAACAAATTATATGATTTTGTCAATAGTTTCTTTAAGATAGCCCTGTTGCATATCGTTAGAGATCCATGACAAAGGTTTTAGGCTTAATGGCAACCGTCATTCATATAACTATTCAAACTGGACATTTCACTAATTGAGAATGAATTTTGGACTTTCTCCAACCCGTTTCCATGCATGGTTGGAATTCTTTCGTAACATTGTGTATATTTACTCGATCTATATAATTCGACTGAGGACAAAAGAAACTTTTCAGCTTCCAACCTGTCCTTGCATAGCTTAATACACCTTCAATTATAAAAAAATAAAATGCAAAAGAACATAGACACATCTGATCTAAATTATGGATAGACAGAAACTATTTACAGTTCATGATTGGGCAGATTCAGTTGGTAAGTTATTACTACAATGTTTGATTCTCAGATCTAAGGCACTCCAGACATTAAGTTACAAATTTGATGGAACTAGGCAATTAAAAGATATACTAAAAGATTGTGAATTGCTATCCATTCTGAAAATGTCTGAAAGATACAAATCCAACAATATAAGAATATAACATATACTGAAATGATGGTAGCTCACCGACCAATCGTAAGGCAGTTTCATTTCACCCGTATTAAACAGAATGGGCTTTGAATGTTGACAATCAACTTGTTCCTGGTTTGGCTTTTTAAGTAAGTAGGACAACCATCTCCAAAATGCCTTCCCCTGATGAGAGGGCAGTTGGGGGAGAATTAGAGACAGATACAGAGAACATAAATATACTACTCTTTGCTAGATGATCATATACAACTGTGATTTACACAATATATATCCAACAGTAGTACCTTGACATCTCCTTGCTTAAAATCAAAAGAACCAGGTCCATCAGTTGTCCCAGCAGCAAATGAAAACCCCATTGCAGCAGGACAGGTTTTTACAACCTCAGTACCTCCTCCATGTTTTGAAATTGTCACCTCAAGCTTGGAGAAATCCACATAAGTATGGCGAAAATCAACCTTTCCCTTTAATTGCTCCGATGCTATATTAAAAAGTTCCACTGCTTTCTTAAATTGTCTATCTCCAATGATACGTGTACTTTCAAATTCATCCGTGCTGCCTTGCAACCAAGAGATAAGATTATAGTTTAAATCAGAATCAGTACAATTCACTCCTGAAAAAATTGTTAAAGCAAGGACTTGCTTCTGCTAAATAGAAAACTATTAAAGTATGCATACCCAGGGCCTCGGCCAAAGCATAACCCATTTTTCCCACCACAGGTACTATGATTGAAGTCACAAGGTGACCCTGTATCTATGCAGAAGGCCTTGAGAACATTTGGGCTAACATCTCCACAATTGGTCTGACAAAATGCAGATACAAATCTAGGCCTATCTGCTTGCCTGAGAGTACTCCGTACCCGTCTTGCAAGGCTCTTAAATCTGGTTGCTGGTTTGCTCGAAGAAGATTGGAAAGAAGCATTAAGTTCATGTAACTCACAATCTGTTTTGAGACAGCCACAAAGAAATGTTCCAAGGTAAACGACCTTCTTATTTCGAAATTGCAAGTAGCGAGATAAACAAAAATGTTACTGGAGGCTATGTACATAGGATAGGACCCTCATTATCACACTCATAAAGAACTAGAAACATGTGGTCACACATTTCTATGAGTCAACACTTAACAATGATATTGTATATTTTATATAATACTGCAACATTATTTGGATAAGTATATAATACTTACGATTTTCATAAACAAATGGAATAATGTTTGAGACTCTTGGTGGGTTCACTTTAGCCTTGAATGCATCAGAAGGTTTACTTCCACTACAATCCTGATCAAACCAGTCCTCCATAAACCGTGAAGCAGCTCCTTTGTTGTCCCCACTTATCAGCGGGTTTGTACGGCCCATAGAAGTTCCATGTACTGCAAACCAACTGAAGCTACCTACTGGACCCCATTCATCATCAACAAACTTCAAAAGGGTCATATCTTTATCAACATCATATTTGTATATATTGCGCTCTTCTGCAGGGTTATTGAGATAAGCACTCGGACTGCGATTAACACCAGCATCTAAAAGCTCCCCTGCAAATTCAAGGCCAAACCTAGTGAGAATAGTATACAGAGGTCAAATAAGCATTACTGACAATTTTCTTCAAAGCACTGTTCATGCCTTTTTGATTGCTATTCCATCAGAAACCAACACAAGTGTATGACAATATCAAAGACAACAGACTAAAGGAAGTGACCTCTAGCCATTCTGCTATTGATGAACTCAAACGATATAAAAAAAGGAAGATCAGTTATTTTTAATACAAAAACCCAAGGCCAGTTAATAATGGCAAATTTAACTTCACAACCGGCAACAAAAGAAACTTGGGGTTAAATGGAGATAAGTAAATTAAGGAAATTGCACCCTTCAATGAGGAAAATAGAGATTCAAAAATACAATAATCAACAATTAATGGAAATGTAGAACAAATACATTAAAGTTTCACAGTGTTACAATAGTATAATCAGCCATATCTGCATAGTAATAAGGAAATATAAATGCTAAAAAGATAGAATGAAAGACTATTTGAGGAGCATATAGGGTAACACATCCTTCCCTTGGAATCGTGTCCGTCGAGGATGTGCTTGCAGGAACAAAAGAAGATTTTGCTAAGTCAAAGCTTCAGAAAGTTTAAGAGATTAGTTTATGGGCAATACCATGTTTGTGAGAGGTATGCAAATGAACACACTTTTAGAAGGCAGTTAAACTGATACTATTAGTGACTGAAGGTGGAAATCTAGAGAAAAAACAGATCACTAAAAGGGTTAGTTACATGACATGCAGTTTGATCACGACTCTAATATGTCAGCATTTGGTATTTGGTAAAACACAGACTAAGAAATGCTGGAGGATGGTTGCCATACATTTATATTGTCAAATGAGAAGAAAACACAGGTGAAAATAACATGGACTTAATTGGTTAATTGATTGTTTTTTCTTTTTTCCAATGTAAGTAAATTATTTCTTCGCGTTCATTGCACAAATTGGATAAAAGACTAATTACTATAAAATAATTTTTTCTATTCGTGCCATAATATCAACATATATGCATGACACTGTGGAATCAACTCAATCAAATATAAAAACCAAATTCCATAATATCAACTAATAGTATTTGTTAAAGTTAAAACCAAATTCCATTACCTTTATTCACATATATTGATCCAGGACGAAGATTATCATGTGCTTGTATGATGCTCTGCTCAATGCCATCAACAAGGGCATCAAAGGATTGGCGCACAAAACCAAAGGATGTTATAAGATATACAAAATATTGAAGATAACCCCCTGGCCCAGCATGGGTATGAGTGGCACTAATGGCAACATTGTTTTTTGTGTAAAGATTTCCATACCTGTAATAGCAACAATTACATGCTTAATCAAATATCCACAATATTAAAACACTGCTATAACAGGATATTAACAATAAGGAAAGGTTGTAATTATCTATTTGACACTCCACAATAGATAGCAAATTCTATAAGTGCATGTTTGGCATACTGGAGATGGAAAAGGTTAAATAATAAAAAAGAAGCTAAAAATTGTTTAAGCACTGTCCAATCCTGTCACAAAAATATCTGGGTAAGACATAATTAGGAGGCAAATAACAACCTTGCCTTCAACCTCTTGAGTACTTTAAGTGTCACGAGTTGTGAGGCCATACAAGCATCAAGATTCACAAACACAACCCGGTTTCCTTGTGGCTCTGCCACTATGAATGTACGAGCTCGCAACCTCAAGTGAATTCCAGATGCAGTCTGATACGTTTTAGCATAACCCATCATGTTAATATCAGCTGCTGGCCCAGTGATGTCATAGCTTCCGAGCCCGACCAAGTAGTTGGGAGCTGATATTACCCATTTACTCTTCTCCACCAATAGTAACATCATAATCGGAAACCAAATCATTATAATATGTTGCCCCATCATTCCTCTACTGAATAACCACGGTTTTGCTCAATCCCTAAGTTCCTTTGACAATGGCAAAAAACATTTAAAAATTTCTATAAAATTATTAAAATTACATATTAATAAACCAAAACCACATTTGGTTTGTATTACGAATAAATACTATAGAATTGTGCGATAAAATTATCAAAACGTCAAATAACATTTAAAAACTAATACAAACTAACTGCTTACAGCTCAACTGCATATTACCAAGAATTTCTAAGCATTAAGAACAATAAAGGATTCAATAAAATTGTGAGACTAAAGTTATTAAAACCTCGAATAAAAGTTTAGAATTTATGACAAATTTAACTGCTTAACTCAACTTCGAATTAACAAGAATTTCTAAGAACTAAAGAATATTGATTATAGCGATCAAACAGAAGAAATAGGTACCTGAAACAGAAGGGACCGATTGAGCGTGTTATTCGGAACTGGAAGTACTTTATCATTGCTTTGTGACAATTACACGAGGCATCACGAAAATGAAATTTTGTTATTAAGCTCTGTTTGGTTCAATTAAAAAAAAAATCGATTAAAATCTTAGTTAAAGTTAATCATCAATTTTAATTGTACACTTCATGTCTAATACAATTTTTAACTATACATTTTATTCACTTTTCTCAAAATCTACTAAAAATTTTATTTTTATCTAAACCATGATGGGGCAAAACTTTGCGTTACAAGTAGGCAAATTCACGATTTTGATAGGAATTAATTTTATGATCAACTTAAATAAGATTAAAAATTTACTTATAAGTAAATACGTAAATATGATTTTGTTAGGAATTCATTCTACAAACAAAAAATGGAAAACATGTTCAATAATGAAATAATTCACAGCATGCTTGAGCATAAATTTTGATTAAAGATTCTTACTCGAAAGAATGAGAAATTAATGTTTCCAAGGTTGGAATACCTTGTTGTTCCATGTCCCAATTTCTACATTTTGTTGTACTTCTATGGCCCTAATTTAATGTGGAAGTAGATTATTATCCACAATTTAATGGTCAAAATTTGTGAGTTTTCACATAAAAAAAATATGGTTCTAGGTTCTTTTCGATTTTGGTGTAATTTTCGGTCTGCCATAATTTTTTTCTCAATAATTGATCAATACAAGTATTTGAAGTTTATGGAATTTGAATAGTGATTGAAATCAATTTAAACAATTTTGTCCAACCCATTTTAATAACTTATGGATCATGTCACCCCATATAGGGCGATCCGTATTTTTTTTAATATCTCCAACTTGCACATGATGGACTTGACTCGAACCATATGTGACATTGAATAACACAAATAACAACATTCTCAAGATCCATCCGATAAAAATTCATATAGCAAATAGATAGTACGACCATCGAGTATATATTAGAGTTCACGGTACTATAAACCTATTAGAGATATATAATAGCTCTAATGGAGGAACATTATATCTTGCTATACATCGAACTCATTTTTAAACATTAATTCAAATATTTTTGATTTCTTGAATATTTGTGTAACATACTTGAACTTCACGATATATCCTTAAATCTAAGATTGTGTTATAAATCCTAAATAGTCAAGACAATTGTTTGGATGATGAAAATAAACACAAATGTTGGTCAAAATGATTTTCATTTCCTATTTGAATCCTTCAACTTTAAATTAATTGCTTTCCTAGACATATCCCATCGAATTGAATTAATCATATTTGTTGACATCAGACATGGGACCTAATTAAGTCTGTTGGTTATATGCACTTAATTTATGTTAAATTAAGGTCGGATCTGTAATGTTAGCTCGTACTTATGACTGCCGTGGTTTGAGGGAGACATAATGATTGTAGATTTTTTACACATTATCAAAACGTTCAATCAACTAATGACATTCAAAAGGACTTACGTCAATGTCTACCAATTCCACCAATCATATGTTACAGCTTCGTTATCTAATCAGTTCATTAATTATTGGGGACCCCATTTAAGGTCGGCTTCATGATAGCCTGATTGAACCGACCTCAGCAACTAATGAGAATATGCCATTGACGTACTTTCCTAGTTTAATACTGTATGTTGATTTGACAACAACCAATCAGGACTTAAACCATTGGCACAGGTTCCGAGCTCGACACTGTTGTTGACAAGACAGTAATACGAAAGATACAGACCTATCCTTTCCTATAAAATGGAGACAATATTCTAAAGAGAAGGAGGGCCCAAGAACGTCATATTTTAAACATCCCATTTGATAAAAACACTTATAGTTTATAAGTAAATATCAATAAAAATCCTTATTTACACTTGATGTTGGCTTGAATTTTGGTTATACAATTTTCGACGTCAACGGTTTAACGCTAGAAGAAGGGCCCTAACTTGTATAAGCAGCCCTATCTCCTAATAAAACTTATGACAAAATACCGTCATAGATGATATTTCAGCATCAGGGAATCAATCCCACACTTATCTTGAACAAACCAAGATTCTACAAAATATTGGAAGGAGAACTAGGTCAAAATGAAGCTGGCGACCCTCAAATGACCATTATGTGAGAAGCTAGCGAAAGGTTGACAAATGCAATCAATAGATTATAAAGAAACCAAACACACGTTCCTCCGCTTGAAACTGAGGTAGAGTCCCCACACAGGGAACGAACCAAACGACCTCCCACTAGGAAGGCTCTCCATTTCCCAGGAGAGGAATCTTCTAAAAGTTGAACTGAAGAGAATAGGAGTTCTCCCGCAATGGCGGCGCCCTTTACTAAGAAAGTTAGTAATGTGTTCGATAGATTGGGATCTCAGCACTCACTAACACCTCTGAGTGAATATCTTGAGCCCCGTGTGAAATGCTTGTTGGAACAAGAAGAACCTGAAATGAACGTCTTAAAAAAATAAATTACTGATTTGGAAGCCAAAAACAAAGGAAGTACAGATGAATATCTCACTAAACTCCATTCCTCTTTCACTGAAGATATTCTTGCAGAACCTTTGCCTGAAAAATTGAAACTGCCACAGCTGACTGGGTTTGAGGGGGAAGGAAATCCCTTAGTCACCTAGACAAGTACACTTCTTAGATGGAGCTGCAAGAAGCAGGCGATGCCTTTATGTGTTGTGACTTTCCACTAACGTTGGGAGACAAAGCTTAAATGTGGTTCAGATGTTACATCAAAGGTCCATAAGAAACTGGAGCAACCTCGCCACGACGTTTCTTGCTCAATTCATGGGTTCCAAAGCAAGAACCACGCCCAAAGAGCGTTGGTAAGCATTAAGCAAGGGAAAAGTGAATCACTTAAAAGTTACCTCAGTAGGTTCAATAAACAGTCCATAGATGTCGAAAAAACCTCCGATGATGCCCCACTTATGACAGCTCTTTCTGAGCTAAGGCCTAGAACGAGGTTTTGGTGGTCTGTACATGAAGATGAACCTCGAACATATCACTAGTTCTTTCATCGAGTGGAAAAAATATATAAGTGTGGATGAAGCCACTTCAGATCAAGAGGAAACCAAGGTAAATCCACAATCCCCATACTTAACAAAAGAGAAAAAAAGTGGATAAACGGTTCAATCATGAAAAGAAAAAAGGATAGGAGGACAGAGATCATTATAGGCCTTATCCGGATAGGTTCTATGAATATCACCCATTAAATGCTACCTTGGAAGAAGTCTTATTGCTAACAGGAGAAAGTAAAGCATACTGTAGACCTCCACCTTAGAAAAAAGATCCAGTAGGGAAAAATCAAGGAAAGTACTGTCGATATCACAGGTTGGTAAGACATAATACAGATGAATACAGAAACTTGAAGGAAAAGGTGGAATAATTTGAGGAGGTCATCTACTAGAGTTCGTGGCTAAACCTAGAGAGAAAAACCAAGTGTGCAATCAACAACCTTACCAATTAGGGACGGTTCAACAAGGTTAGCCAACTCTTCAAGCTCGAGATCCCCCACCTCGAGCTGAGATCAGACTGTTAATAGGTAGTAATCAATACATTGAAGGATCCAGAAAGGTAAGGCACAGACAAGTGCGAGATGCACATATTTGCCAGAATTATGATGTAGGATGACCAGAGTCTGATACTAGCATTGCATCATACTTAGAATGGTTTGGATTTTAGGAAAAAGATTCTTATGGAGTTTTACAGGACTAAAGTGATGTGCTGGTAATAACCATGTCTGTTGTTGGCATACAAATACATCTAACTCTTGTGGATAATGGGAGTTCGATCAATGTGTTGTATTCTCGAACTCTGGAACGAATGGGAATTCTAGAACGGTATCTCCAACCATATTCCAGGAGGCTGTAAAGATTTTTTGGGATCCTATTGAAGCCCGAGGTCAAATGGTTTTGATTGTAGAGCTAGGCGATGTCTCTTGTCAGAGAAGAATTCTAGCAAATTTTGTGGTTTTCGACCTGCCTTCCAATATAATGTCATACTAGGGAGACCCGTGTTGTATAAATTGCAGGCCGCTGCTTCAATACATCACTACTGTATAAAGGTTTTCACTCCGGGTGGAGTTGGCGTAGTACGTAGAAATCAAACTAAGGCTAGAGCTTGTAGTGTTGATTTACCTAGTCCTCATATCTACATGTTGAGATGCCAGCAAAATGATCAAGCCAGGGAGGCTATTACTAAGAAACACCACAGAAACATAATAGACGAGAGGTAGATCCACATCCTTATCCTGGAATCCTGGTGGTTTCAATGTCCATAGCTGGAGTCATCATTCCCAAAGTTCTAGCTGATACAGGGAGCGCTCACAACATGCTATATACCAGCACACTGGAATGGATGGGTATTCTACTATATTTTTTTACAACCGTACCCGAACGCGATTTAAGGAATCAATGGGGTCCTCACCCAAGAAAATGGGTCGATCAAGCTCTTTGTCGAAATCGGTGAATATCCATGTCAAACTAAGTTGAATGCTGACTTCATAGTATTTGATTCCAATTCACCCTGTGATGCCATCATGGGGCAGCTCCTGCTGTTTAATCTCGGGTAATTGTGTCCATGTACTACTACTCGCTCAAATTTTCCATGCCTCATGATGTAGGTCAAATTAAGGGAAACAAGGACATCGCTGAGAAATGCCAGATGAAGATCTGCCGAGCAAAGAAGGATGCATATATTCCCCAGGAGTTTATATGGCATATATGATTAAATCCGAATTTGGCTAATTAGACCCACGTCTAAGGGTAAAGTGGTGAGGACCTGTGGAAGAGCTGGATTGATAATAACATATTTGTTACATTTTTCATTCATTAATACTTGCATTTCTATGATTAATTGATGCCTAAATGTTCTAAGTGCACTTACATTTTGATTTAGGTTGTAAATAGATGAAAACAATGGGAATTAGAAGAAAAGGGCGAGAAAGGACNTGAGTACGGTGGAAATTAGAAGAAAAGAGCAAAAAAAGGATCAAAATGGAGGAAAGTGATAGTTCAGGGACTAAAGTGCAAATATTCTAAACTTGTTTCTAACCTTGTGATGAAGATTCGAGAATGTTAGAGGTCAATTGGATGAAGAAAGGAGTCAAAGGGATGAAATATAGCCAAGACATTATCACATATCAACTTTCAAGCTGAAAAGTTTTACATCGATTTTCAGCCTCATATTGAGACCAGTTTTTGACATGGAAAAAGATTGAATTTGAAGATGGTATATGAAGAAAAGTTGTAGCCCTTTGAGTTTTCTTTCAAAATCATCTTGAATAACCTCAATCAAACATCGAAATAGAAAGTTATGATGAAAATATTGAAAACTATCCGGTGAAAAAACTCTAAACCTATGCGGTCGCATAGAACCCTTCAGCAACTTTCTGTGGCCAATTTAAGCCTTATATGTGACCGCAACACCTATAACTATGCAGTCTCATAGAGTATTTATGAGGCACGATTTCCAGTTTCCTAATTTACGTAAAACTCTTATGGAAACAACTTCTTTATTAACTTTTCAACCCTAAATACACCCCAAAACACCCCAGAACGCCTCAATTCTTGATTATTCATCGTTCTTCTCCTCTTTGATTCAAGAATCTCCATGAGAAACTAAAACCCTTTTTGAAGTTACAAAGGAACTCATTAGATTCGGTGATTTTACATCCTTTATTAATGTAATTTGGTCTTTATTTGTTGAATACTTTTAGAATTTAGACTTTCATTCTGATAAATTTAAATTGAAATTGGTTTAATTCTTATTAGATTTTTCATGGATTCAGTCATTTTTTTTCATTGTTTAATCGAAATATTTGTTAAATTTAAATTTCATGAACCTATGTT
>CAIGRF010251739.1:27067-46167 GCA_903798235.1 Fraxinus ornus
TATATATATATGTATGTATATATATATACATATATATATACATACATATATATATACATATATATATATATGTATGTATATATATATATATATATATACACATACACTAGTTTTGGTATTCATTGATACATAATTTGGTTTCTCTTTATATTTATTCCTATGGTAATCTTAAAATAGAAACTTAATTCGGCTATCAAATAGGTTTAATGGACAGTATAATACATTTCAATTACTTAAAGTAATATCATCTTGATTTCTCATCAAGGTGACGAGATCTTTTATACAACACGATCACTTTATTTCATCTCAGCATATCCTGAAACTATCTGAAGCGATTACTCGTGTAAGTAAGTCAATCCCAACCTATTCAACATACTTCATGTGCATATAAATCATCATCTACTAATCACAATAATAGATTATACATGAACTCATAATTGTTTATCTATGTTTATATAAAACTCAATCAAGAGTTTTTAGGTACACAATATAATATTCTATGCAATTCTAGAGTTTCGACATCATTAACAATAATATCTCTGGACTAGTATGATGATCACTTATCAACATGTGCGTAGATATATCGCAAAGACACTTTTTTTGCTAATGTCTTTCATAGAAATACGATCGTATGTTTTATTCGATCACGATACTTGGGATCCTCAACATATACGATAGTTGAATAACTATTATGGATTTCATATTTTCAACCAGTATCATTAGATGCTCAATATATCTATACCAAACAATTTTATGTGTTTTCAAGATATACAATACAAGATTTGATTATTGCTACTCCAAAAGATTCTACCCATTATAACAAAAGCACACAAGTCTAATAGCTATTGTACTTGATAGTTCTCTTCCTTAATCAATATCTATATATCTTTTTTCAATCACAAGTTATTTCCTCAATTTTACAATCATGTTGTGCATGCTAGATTTTCAACCATAGATGTATGTCGTGCATGCACATGAAAATGCTAGTGAGTAACATACTCAAAGATCATAACCATCAAATGATACACAATGAGACCCTTATCAAAGTTATGTAAATATTCCAATACTACTATATCACAAACACTATGCTCTTGCATCGTAATTGCAAATGGATTTTCACTTACTTTTTTGCCCTTCTGTGTGTGTACTTCTACGGAGCTTAAATCAATTCTCTTTTCCACTCAAAGTCGAAAAATCACCTGTATTACCATCTAATATTAAACACGATCCTCAATTTGATAATCTTAACACACACACAATCCCGTGCTACGTCCATCCATGCCAAATTAATTTAGATGACATTAACAATTCATGTTACTGATTGCATAGCAAACTAGTCCTATAAATCACGTTGTTTCTCGAGTCCAATTATGAACGTCAATGTCATCCAATTGTTGTTTAACAATCTAGCACTCCTTAAAATGTATTTTCCATGCCTTAGAGATAATTAATGGACATGTAAAGGCTGAAACTATGCAAACTACCAAATTGGACATAAGCTATTTTTTGCATTTTAGTTGCTGCCATGTCCCGTTTCATCCATCTTTTCGTACCCTTAATCACATTCAATCCTTTCCCAAAAATTAAAAAAATTTATATAACATATATATGAAGATAACCATGTCATGAATTCACCACAAGTACAGGGTTCTCAGCCTCAAGTTGAGTTCTTTTTACAGCACGATGAACTCGGCCGTTTCCGGTGATGGTCTTAGGTTTCCATTACTTATTATGCCACCAATCAGTTCGTAACCTATTAATGATCGTTTCTATACCTTACCACTGTTATATCCAAACGTTCAAAGTGATAAATATGTGTTCCGTTCAAAATATTATATAACACCAAACGCGAAACACGTAAAATTCAGGAACTATGAAGTTTCCATTCTTAGTTGTTTCACTCCATATATATCCAAAAATTTTCTTTCTTTTTACCATAATAACATCCCCAACACCAACCCCAACATAATATCAAGCAATTTAAGAGGTTCACGAGATTGTAACACCTTAAGAAAAAAATGAAATAGCCTTCAAAACCAAGAGATAAACTCACCTATCCCGAATTTCAATTCCCAGCTCCTTATTTCTGCTTCCCTCCGTTTCTTTTCTTTCTCTTTCACTTGGGGATCACTTGAAGGGATACAATATCTTAATATGGGGTATTTATAGAGTCCTAAAATGGTTGGGGCCGTGAATCTTGCTTAAGGATTAAGAAAATACTTCATTCAGCCTTGTTGGCATGTGTTAAACAAGATGTGGCTTCATGCAGCAATATTTGACTTTTTCCTCATCATATCTGATCCATATGTGACTTATAAGATATATATCTATCTTATATGAAGTATCAAGGGGGTGGAAAGTGAGGTGGAAGCCTTAATGTTGAAGAAATTGGATGGTAAAATGACAAGTCTCCCAAGCATGAGGTGTTCCAGCATGAGATGGCTTCTTGTGGTTAAATTCTGATTTTGAACTATCCTTGGAGGATTTGTATTAAATGTATGGATACTATACTGAATATATGAAGCCTTAAGTGAGTTGTAAATGTGACTAATGCTTAATGGTGAAGGAATTGACCATTACAAGGACAAATCGACAAGCATGAGGTGTCCCTTGTAGTAGAAATCTGATTTCACCTCTATCCTTGTAGGTACAAATCAAGTGTCCTTAGCTTATTTTAATGTCTTTAAAATCCATCTTAGCTGTCCTAAGATCCCAAAATATTTTATAGCATTAATTCCTTAATCGTTCAGTTAATTACTTACTCGATTGACACCCGATTTTCGATCGATTTCAACAATTCACAACTTAATATTTATAACATCATATAAAATCTATATTATTGCGTAGTGATCATGTCACTACATCATCATGTCCTAAATATTTTAATTACCTATCTAGGGTTTACGGTGACCTTGATCAATCGAATGGAAAGCTGGAACCTTTATCGATACTAATTCCGGCCTTTAAAGATTCCAATTGCTTAACAAGTCAATCTCCAACATCTAGATTAACCTAATTTCTCTATCATAGCTCAATGTAGAATTCGTCACCTAGGTCAAGGAGTCGAAGGCTAACACCATATAAAGATCTTAAGCTCTCAATAATCGAATGTATCCTTTTAAAAGAAAGAAATTATGAAAATTGATGCAAATGACATTGTAAATAGCATGCATGAATCATATTGGCCAAAGGTGTAATGTGAAGTTCGGGGTATTACATCCTCCTCTTCTGATAAAATTTCATCCTCAAAATTTGCTTACCAAAAAGTTTAGGATATTTAACCTGTAATTCATCTTCTCTTTCCCAAGTGACCTCTTCTGTTGACTGATTTCACCACAATAGCTTAACCAATGGAATTTTCTTGCTTCTATGTTGTTTCATCTCTCATTGAAGAACTTCCATTGATTTTTCTTCATAAGTCAAATCTGGTTTTATCTCCATCGGTTCGTTCTTCAATATATGAGAAGGATTTTCAATGTATTTTTTTAGCATGGATACATGAAATACATTGTGCACTTGAGACATTGATGACGGAAGATCAAGTTTGTAGGCAACATTTCTAATTCTTTCAACAATAGGAAAGGGACTCTTGAGCCGTTTGCATCCATTGACGTATTTGCGTCACTACTCCAACCATTTTACGAACCATATCTAGTCCCAATATTTTCCTTTCTCCAACCTCATCCCAATAAATCGGAGATCTACACTTCCTATCGTACAATGCTTCATAAGGAGCCATTCCAATCGTAGCCTGATAACCGTTGTTGTATGTAAATTCCACCAAAGGCAAAGATTTACTCTACTGGCCTTGAGAATCTAATACACAAGCCTTCAACACATCTTCCAATATTTGTATTGTTCTTTTTGATTGTCCATTGGTCTGAGGACGATAAGCCTACTAAAAGATAACTTTGTTCCCAAAGCCTTATGTAAGCTTTTCCAAAAGAGAAATAAAAATTTAGAATCTATGTCTGAAACAATAGATAGTGGCACTCCATGAAGTCTAACTATTTCTAGTACATAAAACTGAGCATATCAGTCAATGGAATAAGTAGAACAAACTGGAATGAAATGAGCTAATTTAGTCAACCTATCCACAATAACCCAAATACTATCGTATCCTTTAGTTGTTTTTGGTAATTTCAACACAAAGTCCATTGTGATTCTTTCCCATTTCCACTTGGGTAATGGTTGTAAGATTCCTGCGGACCTTTGATGTTGTACTTTTATCTATTGACACGTTAAACATTGTCTCACATATTCTACTATCTTATCTTTTAGGTTTGGCCATCAATTATGCAACTTCAAATCTCTATACATTTTACTAGCTCCCGGATGAATAGAATATGGTATCGTGTGTGCTTCAGATAGAATATCACATTGGATATTCTCTGCATCAGGTACATACAATCGCCCTCTAAACTGTAAGATACCATTTTTCAATACCTGAAAGTCTGAAGCTTTTCCATCATGTATATCATTCTTCACCTTGGAACAATAATCATCTTCATGTTGTCTTTGCTATATTCTATTTAATACAGTTGGTTGAAGTGTCAATGCTGCAAGTTTGGCCTCCACAAATCTTGACGATACAATTTCAATATCCATTTTCTGTAAGTCCACCCACTTTGGTTTTTGAGTCAGACTCATAGTTACAACCTTAGATATCGATTTTGTACTCAACACATCAGCTACAACGTTAGCTTTACCAGGATGATAATTGATAACACAATCATAATCTTTTACTAACTCTAGCCATCTTCTTTGTCTCATATTCAATTCTTTTTGTGCAAACAAATATTTCAAACTTTTGTGATCAATATAAATCTCGCACCTTTCCTCCGTACAAATAATGCCTCCATATTTTAAGTGCAAATACAACGACGGTAAGCTCCAAGTCATGTGTAGGATAGTTCTTTTCGTATTCATTGAGTTGCCTAGATGCATATGCAATAACTTTACCATTTTACATCAATACACATCCTAAACCACTTTTGGAAGCATCACTATGAACCACAAAGTTCCTAGTACCAGATGGAATTGAAAGAATAAGGGCCGAAGTCAATCTTTTCTTCAATTCCTGAAAAGTTTGCTCATAAGCATTTGTCAATTCAAATTTTATACTCTTTCTCGTCAATTTCATTAAAGAAGAAGCTATCTTTGAGAATCCTTCCACAAATCTACGGTAATATCCAGCTAGACCCATAAACTCCGAACTTCCGAAGGGTTTGTAGGTCGTAGCCAATTATTAATAGCCTCTATTTTACTTGGATCAACTGATACGCCCTCACCTGATATTACATGCCCCAAAAATACAACTTTGTCTAACCAAAATTCACATTTCTTAAACTTGGCGTATAACTGCTTGTCCTTTAACACATGAAGTACTATCCTCAAATGTTCAGTATGTTCTTTCCTAGTATGAGAATAAATAAGGATATCATCAATAAATACAATGACAAACTTGTCGAGAAAATCCTTAAATACCCGATTCATTAAATCCATAAAAGCCGCTGGGGCGTTTGTCAACCCAAATGGCATCACCAATAATTCATAATGGTCATATCTCGTAGTAAATGTTGTCTTAGGAACGTCATCCTCCTTTATCTTCAATTGATGGTATCTAGATCGCAAATCAATTTTCGAGAATATAGCTGCACCCTGAAGTTGATCAAACAAATCATCAATCCTCTGTAATGAATATTTATTTTTAATTGTCACTTTATTCAATTCTCGATAATCTATACACAACCTCATTGTACCATCCTTCTTCCATACAAATAATACTGGTGCACCCCATGGTGAAAAGCTAGGCCTAATAAAACCTTTGTCCAACAACTCCTGTAATTGTAACTTCAACTCTTTCAAAACTTTTGTGATTAGCATAAATCTCGCATCTTTTCCCATACAAATAATGCCTCCATTTTTGAAGTGCAAATACAATGGCGGCAAGCTCTAAGGCATGTGTAGGATAATTCTTTTTGTATTCTTTGAGTTGCCTAGATGCATATGCAATAACTTTACCATTTTGCATCAATACACATCCCATACCATTTTGAGAAGCATCACTATAAACCACGAAGTTTTCGTTACCGGATGGAATTGAAAGGATAGGGGCCGAAGTCAGTCTTTTCTTCAATTCTCGAAAACTTTGCTCACAAGCATCTGTCCATTCTAATTTCATACCATTTCTCGTTAATTTCGCTAAAGAAGAAGCTATCTTTGAAAAAACTCTTCCACAAATTTACGATAATATCTAGCTATACCCATAAAGCTTCGAACTTCTGAAAGGTTTGTAGGTCGTGGCCAATTATTAATAGCCTCTACTTTACTTGGATCAACTGATACACTCTCACCTGATATTAAATGTCCCAAAACACGACTCTATCTAACTAAAATTTACATTTCTTAAATTTGGCATACAATTACTTATCCTTTAAGACCTGAATGACTATCCTCAAGTGTTCAACATGTTCTTCTCTAGCAAAAAAATAAATAAGAATGTCATCAATAAATACAATGACAACTTTATCAAGAAAGTCCTTAAATACTCGATTCATTAATCCATAAAAGTTACTGGGGCATTTATCAACCTAAATGGCATCACTAAAAACTCATAATGACCATATCTCGTACTAAATGTTGTCTTAGAAATGTCATCTTCCTTTATCTTTAGTTGATGGTATCAAGATCGTAAATCAATCTTCGAGAATATAGCCACACCCTGAAGTTGATCAAAAAAATCATCCATCCTCAGTAGTAGATATTTGTTCTTAATTGTTAGCTTATTCAATTCTCGATAATCTATACACAACCTCCTTGTACCATCCTTCTTTCAAACAAATAATACTGGTATACCCTACGGTGAAAAGCTAGGCCAAATAAAACCTTTGTTCAACAACTCTAGTAATTGTAACTTCAACTTTTTCAATTCATTTAGGGCCATTCTATATGGGGTTTTCGAAATTGGAGATGTTCTTGAAATTAAATCAATTACAAACTTTATTTCATGATCTGGTGGTATCCCAGGTAAATTATCGAAAAATACCTCTGGAAACTTTTGGGCTACTGGTGCATCACTAAGATTCGGATTATGTTGTGCTTCAATCGCCATAACACCTACCAAGTAACCCACATACTCACTGTCTAGTAACCTTTGTGTTTTCAATGCTGATACAATTAAGAATGTAAAACCTTTTCCAATCCCATTGAATGGAATGGTTCGTCCTCCAAAGGTTGAAAAGTTATTGACTTCTTCTTACAATCTATAGTAGCTTGATATTTTGACAACCAATCCATCCTTAAAATAATATCATAATCTCTCATATCCAATACAATTAAATGTGCATAGAGTTCTCGATTTTCTATAAGGATCATACATGCTCTTAAAATCATATTAGTTTGATGTACATCTCCAGATAGAATAGTCACAAAATAATTAACCTCTAGTATATTAGATATCCAACCCAATCTCCTTACATATTGAGTAGATGCAAATGAATGCATAGCTCCAGAATAAAAAAAGTACAAGTGCTAAGACTACCAAAGGTAGAGAATTTATACGTTACAACTGATGGACTTGTCTTAGCATATGCTCTTGTGATAGTTAATACCATAGCTGACACCTTCTTCTGCTCCATGGGATTTGGATTACCTGGGCATGCTCTAGCAAGATGTCCCATCTTTCCACAAACATAACATTTCTTTTTCTTAGTAGAACATGTTCCCGTATACTGCCAACCATATCTGGGACAAGATGTTTGTGTTGTTGGAGCTTTGTCTTAATCTATCTTTGGACGCTTACTCTGATCCTAATGTTGCCGTCCTTCCTCAGTTGAAAATTGGGTTTATGACTTTGACCCTCTCTGCTATTTGTGAGTATGACATCCCTTGGACTCCTACCATGTTTACATTTCTATATAATTCTGGCATCAATCCTTCAAGAAATCTTTCTACTTTAAGCGCGTCAATATTAACAATATGGGCTGCAAATCTAGATAATTGTTCAAATTTACGAATATACTCTCACACTGTCATTCATCATTATCTCAGCTGTATAAATTTGTTCATCTTCATGGCTCGAACTGGGGCGGTAAAATATTTATTACGAAATAACTCTTTAAATCTATCCTAAGTCTTGGCATTTACATCTTCAATGCTACTTATCGTTTCCCACCAATGTCCAGCACTACCTCGCAATATAAAGGATGCACAAACCACTTTCTCCACCTTTGAGACTCTACTGTAACTAAACATGTTTTCTAAAGTTCTCAACCAATCCTTTGTTGTTGTTGGTCTAATGCATCCTCAAATATTGGAGGGTTTAATTTTCTAAATCTGTCCCCAACTGTCTCAATTTGTTCATCACTTTGTGGTGGTTGCATGAATTCATCCCTTTATTGTTCTTACCTTTCTATTTGTTGCATTAATTGCGGAATTTACTGTACCGGCACTCCACCAGCTCCGTAAGTCTATTAATAACCACATCCCTGTTATTATCTATAACACTTGCTTCTTGCCTTGGAGTTCTAGTTTCTCCACTACCTTCACTTCTAGTTCTTACCATGACTACGATATTTGTTTATAAAACATTCGTAATAAAGATTGACCAATATTATTCATGAAGTATTGCAAAATGATTGCAACAAAATAAAACTTACTCGCTTAGTTGTGCTCTTTTGTACTTCGAGATCATGTACATGGACGGTCTACAGAATTATAACTTGCCTGATACCACTCTTGTCACACCCCATTCATACAATATACTATCCAATGTAGGAGTACAATTGATGACTTGACCTAGACATCCAAATTCACCTACACTTTTTTTGTTGTGTTAATGAAATGAAGGCATCTCCGAAAGTATATCCGAAACCAAAGATCATAAAACCATAGTCCAACATATTTATCCCGAGGTTGTAAAAGTATTTGCATGCCATTTTCAAAAGTCATACATGATCCCAAAAATATAATACAACTGGAGTCTACAAAATAACCCTACAGGTCGTCATCCATGTACATCAAACGTCGAAATCCTGTAAGAGCTCCATAGCCAGCCATGTCTCCTAGAAAGTTTCATGCTCACCTACAACGCAAGAACTACATAAGCCAATGCTTAGTAAGGAAGAATCATACAAGTCATGAGTATGAGTGATAATAGGTAATGACACCATGCCATTTACTTTAGACATGATGCTAAAAATGTATCATGCTCAGATATTCGTCAAAGTCGACTTGAAATAATCTCATTTGAAATCTTTCATTGGGCCCTTGACCCATCTACTATGCACTAGATAGAGCTCTGTACAATATCAATATCAATAATCAATGATCAATAGTCAAATGGCTAATCTAAAATCGACACCGACGAGTGGACCATCCTCTTGTGACCACTAGAGGCCCATCGCCTAACTACCCCTATGATCACCCAAGAAGTATCCCACCCAGCAACGCCAATAATCAAAGTATCACAAAGGCACAATCGAGTGGTCTGCCCTCTCGTGATCACCAAAGGTCCATCCCCTATCCACCTTTATAATAAACCAGAAAGTATCACACGTTGTGCTAAAACATATCACATAAGGATGCCTTGGTGCCCTAGTAGTGGTCAATAAAATATTTTATGAGAAAAGCTCAATTTTACAATCATGTTGTGCATGCTAGATTTTCAACCATGGACGTATGTTGTGCATGCACATGAANTAGTCGCTGCCATGTCCCGTTTCATCCATCTTTTTGCACCCTTAATCACATTCAATCCTTTCCAAAATTTACAAAAATTTATATAACATATATATGAAGATAACCATGTCATGAATTCACCACAAGTATAGGATTCTTAGCCTCAAGTTGAGTTCTTTTTATAACACGATGAACCCGGCCGTTTCCGGTGATGGTCTTAGGTTTCCATTACTTATTATGCCACCAATCAGTTCGTAACCTATTAAGGATCATTTATATACTTTACCACTCTTATATCCAAACATTCAAAGTAATAAATATGTGTTCCATTCAAAATATTATATAACACCAAAGGCGACACAAGTAAAATTCAGCAACTATGAAGTTTCTGTCCTTAGTTGTTTCACTCCATATATATCCAACAATTTTCTTTCTTTTTACCATAATAACATCCCCAACACCAACCCCAACATAATATCAAGTAATTTTAGAGATTCACAAGATTGTAACACCTTAAGAAAACAATGAAATAACTTTCAAAACCAAGAGATAAACTCACCTATCCTGGATTTTAATTCACAGCTCCTTGTTTCTGCTTCCTTCCATTTTTTTTTTATCTTTCACTTGGGGATCACTTGAAGGGATAAAATATCTTAATATGGGGGTATTTATAGTGTCCTAAAGGGGTTAGGGTCGTGAATCTTGCTGAAGAATTAGGAAAATACTTCATGTAGCCATGTTGACATGTGTTAAGCAAGAGGTGGCTTCATGCAGCAATATTGGACTTTTTTCTCATCATATTTGGATCTATAGGTGACTTATAAAATACATATCTTTCCTATATGAAGTATCAAGGGGTGGAAACCTTAACGTTGAAGGAATTGGATAGTAAAATGACAAGTCTCCCAAGCATGACGTGGCTTATTGTGGTTAAATCCTGATTTTGTACCTATCCTTGGAGGATTTGTCTGAAACTTATGGATTATATACTAAATATATGAAGCCTTAAAGAGTTGTAAACGTAACTAATGCTTAATAGTGAAGGAATTGACCATTACAAGAACAAATCGACAAGCATGAGGTGTCCCTTGTAGTAGAAATTTGATTTCACCTCTATCCTTGTAGGTACATATCAAGTGTCCTTTGCTTATTTTAATGTCTTTATAATCCATCTTACCTAACCTAAGATCCTAAAATATTTTATAGCATTAATTCATTAACCGTTCATTTAATTACTTACCCGATTAACACCCAATTTTCGATCGATTTCAACAATTCGCACTTCAATATTTAAACATCATATAAAACCCATATTATTGCGTAGTAATCATGTCACTTCATGCCTCAAGTCCTAAATATGTCAATTACCTATCTAAGGTTTACGGTGACCTTGATCAAACGAATGGAAAGCTAGAACCTTTCTCTATACTAATTCCGACCTTTTCAAGATTCCAATTGCTTAAAAATGACAAGTCTCCCAAGCATGATGTGGCTTTTTGTGGTTAAATTCTGATTTTGTACCTATCCTTGGAGGATTTTTATGAAAATTATGGATAATATACTGAATATATAAAGCCTTAAGAGATTTGTAATCGTGATTAATGCTTAATGGTGAAGAAATTGATCATTACAAAGACAAATCGATAAGTATGAGGTGTTCCTTGTCGTAGAAATCTGGTTTCACCTCTATCCTTGCAGGTACAAACCAAGTGTCTTTAGCTTGTTTAAATGTCTTTAAAATCCATCTTACCTGCCCTAAGATCCCAAAATATTTTATAGCTTTAATTCTTTAACCGTTCATTTAATTACTTACTCGATTGACACCCGATTTTTGACCGATTTCAACAATTCGCACCTCAATATTTATAACGTCATATAAAACCCATATTATTGCATAGTGATCGTGTCACTTCATGCATCATGTCCTAAATATCTCAATTACCTATCTAGGGTTTACGGTGACCTTGATCAACCGAATGGAAAGCTAGAACCTTTATCGATACTAATTTTGGCCATTTCAAGATTCCAATTGTTTAACAAGTCAATCTCCAACATCTAGATCAACCTAATTTCTCTATCATAGCTGAATGTAGAATTCGTCACCTAGGTCGAGGAGTCAAAGGCTAACACCATATAAAGATCTTAAGCTCTCAATAATCGAATATACCATTTTAAAAGAAAGCAATTAGGAAAATTGATACAAATGACATTGTAAATAGCATGCATGAATCATATTGGCCAAAGGTATAATGTAAAGTTCGGGGTATTACATTAATGCTCAAAGTTCGACCAACATACATGTAATCGAGGCTAATACAGATAAGGGTATTCATTCAATCCAAAGGAATTGATGGCCAATTGAACTCCAATTGTACATCCCAACCCACGGTAGTAGAACCCATTTAAACAAAAATTCTGATCGTTTTAGTGATACCCATCCAATGATAATACCTCCAATGGCTTTCAACCATCCAAAGCTTCTATTATGGCCCAACTACTGATCAATAACATGGCAAAACTCACCTCCAATTTTGAACTTCCTCAATGGGTCCTTCTCAAAATTGATCATGTATCATCTAAATTGGGAAAAGGACCACAAATTCGGACTCAGCAAACCCAAAATGTGCAGAATAGGTCTGGTCTCTCTATGCCGACAGTCCCATGCCCCACCCCACGTACCATCGACCCCCGACGCGTATCCTTATGCTCGGCCTCCTCTTATTTCTGCCAATGCTCTGGTCTCAAATAGACCAAATGTCTCCCATCTGGAGTTGTGAGAGTTGCTCAGGCTCCACGATTTTATGTTGCATTACTCGATTTTCGACCTGCTTTTACTCAGACTGAAAGGAGTTGGAGGAAGTTATTCACGTATGTTCTTCAAGCTCCTAGGATTCTAGACATCGCATTTCAGTCTCGAAGAAACCATACATCTATCATGGTGAGCCTGCTATATTTTTCGATGAGTTAGATGAGCATTTTTTAGTTTAGGACTACATGTTTACACTTATAGGTAAATTTATGCATCGCAAACCTTCTATGCTTTAGGTTCATTGATGATTATGAGATGGACTCATTGATAATGAACACATTATTATTCATTTGGCACACGAGGATGACTATTCACGATTATTCCTCAAATCCACTTGGTATATTGATGGTTGTCCTATGAGGATCATAAAATGGATCCCCAGTTTTAGCCCGAAACATGAAGTTCCTATTGCTCCTATCTGGGTCTCATTTCCTTCGTTTCCTATTCATTTTCATGCTAAGAGTACATTGTTTGCAATAGCTAAGGTCATTGGGCTCCCACTTCGTATTGACAAAGCGACTTCTGATCTCCGATGACCAAGTGAGGCACAGGTTTGTGTTGAGGTTGATATGGAATGTAACTCCCTGATAGAGTGTTGAATGAGATGGAGAATATAGATGGTTATTTGCACCGGTTGTATATGATAAGAGTTGGTGTAGTGGTCCACATTCTGCCCAACCTCCTGTTGTCCCAAACCTTACTTCTAGGCTTGTTTTGGCCAAAGGAATGGGAAAGGAGAAGGAGATTGTGATGGAGACTCAACAGAGGTGGACACCAATTAAGAAAGATTAGAACAGATAGGACAGTACATCATGTGTAGCTACTCAGGCTAATACACAGATTGCTCTCCCTATAGACCTCAGTATTCTAGTTACATAGTTACTTCATCACAAATAGTTTCTCCATATGTTGTTCCTTCTATATCTATTGTTCCACATATCATTAGCATTACTACTCTACAGACTACTACTTCTTTGCCATCAGACCATTCTACAGTTGCTCCCATTAGGTTAGATACTTAGAGTCTTCATGTTGCCACATCAGCTGCTTACCATGTAGTTCAGTCTTCTACCTCAATCAGTAGTATCCCTATAATTGTTAGTTATACATACTGTGATCATCAGATTAGTTCTTCATCACCATCGGTTCCTACAACAGTTGCTTCTACTGGAGCTTCATCCAATAGTCAGGGTGGTCCATACTTCATATTTTGATCCCATTATGGATTTTATGGTTCGAGAACTACTGAGACCAGATAACTCAGAGTTTACAGGTATTAGATTTGCACAAATTATAGGTCCATCTTCAGTTCGGACATAGGCACCTATTACCCCTACTACGTTTCCTATTTGCCACTTGAACGTTGAGGCATCTATCCCATCTCTACAATCTGAGCAGTCAGATATGGAGAGCATATTACAAATTGAGGTTCATCAGCAAGGATTTTGTTGGTATGGCTGGGAAGACAGAGGATGATGGCTTCGTCCGTGTTAGACGAAAAAAACATTCGAGAGCTAGTGATACTCCACATCCGAGCAAGAGGATCACCAAGAGTCAGCCACATGATCCCTTCTCACATTTTCCATCCTTATGAGTGCCATCATATGGAATGTGAGAGATGTAGCTAGTGTAGCTACTCGTCTGTGCCTAAAGAGACTTGTACAACTTCATTATGTTTATATTTTGGTTATATTGGAACCTTTTCTACTTCAGCATATACTTGACTATATTCGATGATATTTTTACTTTGACACTAGAGTTCAGAATGAGTCGAAAAAGATCATGATTTTTTGGAATGTGGGGACCATTGTTACTGTTGTTGATGATCATCCTCAGTACCTTCACGTTAGAGTTGAAGATTCCAAACTAGCGCATCCCATCTATCTGACTCCAGTTATGCTTCATATGATACTGCTATCAGGAAGGATTTGTGGGCTGGTCCTCACCACATTTCCCTCAATATGGATGACCTTTGGCTAGTTGGGGGAGACTTCAATGTTATTACACATGATGGTGAACGCAATTGTCATAATACTCATGATTATAGTACTATTGTTTTCTTTTATATGATGTTAGACTGTGGTTTGGAAGACACTGGTTTCCTTGGGAATTGGTATACTTGGAGTAATGGTTGGGTCAGAAAGAGACTGGATATGGTACTCATCAATTCTACAGCTGCAGAGTTCTGTCTCATTTTGAATTGGACTTCATTTGAACACTCGCCTTTACTACTTTAGTGGGTTTCTAATGATGAGTTGGGACCTAAAACATTTAGATTCCTTAACGCTTAAATGAAGCATCATGATTTTTCAGCTTTCGTCTCTTATAAGTAGTCACTCCCTACTCATCTTATGGGGATGGCTGCTCTTTGGGAGAAGTTCTACATGCTGAAATAGGGACTACGTTAGTAGAACTTACATGTGTTAGGTGATGCTTTCCAATGGGTAAGGGATGCTAAGGATATGGTTGATATGACAGAGATTGTATATGATAGAGACCCTATACAGGAGCAACGCGACTTACTGCATCATGCTCAGGCAATTTTGAATCGAACTTTATCAATAGACGAGGGTTTTTGGAAGCAAAAGGACGATTCACGATGGGTATGTGAGGAGATCATAATACTCGATATTCCCATGAGATGGTTCAGGGACGTCAGATTAAATCGCGTATTAGGTCCATCAGGATGTAAGCAGGGAAAGTCTTAGCTACTCCTACTGATATTCAGACTTCGGCTATTTTATTCTACCACGATCTTCTATCTGCTCCTACATAACCTTTGGACCCTATTAGTTCTGATATCATCCCTAGGCTTTTGATGGAGGATGATAATTTGGCACTAAACCGTCCTCCTTTAATTCTGAGGTATGAGAAGAGGGTTTCAGTATAGATGCTAACAGTGTTGTCGGCCTGGATGGTTTCTCATCCCTATTTCTCCAGCATTGTTAGGACATTATTCATGACGAAGTATACAGAATAGTCTTGGACTTCTTTGATGGCGGCCGTCTTTTACGGGGTTTTGATGCTATTACTATTGTATTTCTCGCTAAGAGGGACGGTGTTTGTTGATGGACTAACTTCAGACCCATTAGTTTATGTACTATATTCAATAAGCTTATTACTAAGCTTTTAAACACTCGGTTGAGTACACTGTTTCTGTGCATTATCTCTTTCCTACTGAATGACTTTATCCCGACCGCCTGATTGGGGACAATGTCTTATTAGCTTAGGAACTTCTCTATACTTTGGATGTTAGAGTGGGAGGGGGTAACACTATACTGAAGCTAGACATGGCTACAGTATATGATCGTATGGACCGAAGCTTTATTTATACTGTATTGGAAGTATTTGAGTTTGATCAGATCTGAATCGATAGGATCAAGCGGTGCATCTCGAAGTTCTGTACTCCTAAATGGCCGCCCATATGGTTTTTTCCCTCCCCACGAAGGTTTAGACAGGGTGATCCCATCTGCCATCATTGTTCTTCATCGCTGTAGATTACTCTTCACACCTACTTACTCAGAGGTTTCATAAATATCTAGTATGTGCTATCGGCATGGAGGTAGTACCCTTGTCTCATATCTTTCATTTGCTGATGATATGATCATATTCACCAATGGACAAAAATAGACTATCAGGATGATTCTTGATTATTTGGAGCATTATGAAGGGGTTTCTGGTCAGTGGGTAAACAGGGATAAGAGTGGACGTATACTACCGAGATGGGCATCTATTAGTCAGATCAGACGCTTGGAGATTTTGACTGGATTTAGACACCAGCAGTAAGCTTTCACTTATCTGGGGGTCTCCTTATTTAAAGGGACCAAGAAGAGCTTCATTTGTAATGACCTCATCTAGAAGGTCAGGAACAAGATTTCAGGTTAGGCATCACGACTTTTGTCACCTGGGGGCCAAATTACCTTGTTGAGGCTAGTGCTCTCTTCCATACCATTACATCTTCTTCAGATTATGTAGCCTTCAAGACTATCTTGAAGAAACTTGAGAGCATCTTTGCGTGTTTCCTATGCAACTCCAAGGAGTAGGCGCGAGGTTTACATTGGCGGAGCTGGAAGGAGATTTGCCTTCCTACTGATGGAGTGGTCTACGCTTTAGGAGATTGCAGGATGTGGTAGACAGCTTCTCCATAAAGATCTGGTGGTTATTCCATTCTCAGAGATCACTTTGGGTATAGTTCTTACTGAGCAAGTATTGTATGGGGACACATCCTTCACTACCAGTAGTTCCCCAATCAGCTTCTTCTATTTGAAAGAGGTTAAGATTAGTTAGATTTTGGATAGAGCCACACATTACATGGCACTTTGAGAAAGGTCAGATATTCTTTTGGTATGATTGTTGGATGGGTGAGACCACGTTGGCATCCCTATTCCCACACCGGCAACACACATCTGTGAGGGTGCATGGTTTTTTTATGATACTGGGTGGGATATATGACGTTTATTACAAGTTCTCCCTCCTCTTATGGCGATACAAATATGGGCTATACCTTTATGTGCAGATTCCACAGATCGCATTGTTTGGCGGGATACATCAGACGGTAGCTTCGCTATCAAGTCCGCATGGCAACTTGTACGTATGTGACGTTAGTGTCAGGATTTATATTGGTTACTGTAGAGCTCTTTTGCCAGTTACCATCTCATTCTTCTATGGAGACTATGCCATGACCTCATTCAAGTAGATGTGGTTATTCAAAGGAAGATTAGATGTCAGTTGTCTTCTCGTTGCAAGTGTTGTTCTGAAATTGAGACTATCAGTCACATTTTCACTAGCAGTAGAATTTTCAATTAGGTATGATAGCATTTTAGGGATATTTTTCAGATTCCTATGAGTTCAGGAGAGGGAGTCAGACAGAGGTTCCAAAGATGGTGGTACTTTAGACAGTATGTTCGTTGTTGACACATTCGTACAATTATTCCTCTACTGATATTTTGGTTTCTTTGGATCGAGAGGAATGATGCAAAGCTTATGAGGGTCCGTATGGAGGCCAGACATATCATTTGGAGGGTCGTATGATCCGTATTCTTCATAAGGGAAGATTGTTTCGAGCTGTGTATTGGCGAGTGGATTTGACACTTGCAACCATCTTTGGTATTGCTTTGGAGCCCTCATCCTCATCTCTCCCCATTCGGGTTTGGTGGTGCACTCTTTCAGCCGAATTTTCAATATCAATATTGATGGATGCATCAAGGATGGTTTTACTAGCAGGAAAGGCATCATCAAAGATCATGTAGGTCAATGTATTAGGGCTTTCTTAACTTCGTATTGATATTAGAAGCAGAGCTCATGGCTATTCTAGATGGGATATTACTAGCTAGTGGACTCAGCATTTCAGACATTGGATTGAGTCAGATTGTGTAGTGGCTACTCACTGCATCACTAGAGGAGGAGGACCATGGGGCTATTTAGGGTATATATAGATAGACCATAGACATCATTCATTCAACAGAGACAAGTTTTCCACATCTATAGAGAGTGGAATCAAGTTGCATATGCTCTTGCTGTAGAAAGTTGGGATCATCGGCGATATCAGATATATGGAGCAGCTGACCTACCACGACATGTTAGGGCACTCGTATAGATTGATAGACATGAACTGCCTAACGTTAGAATGTGATTTTTATTCTTTATTCTTATTTTTGTCCATTATAATTCATTTTCATTGTAAGTGAAGTAATACTTCCTCATTTACTGCTTCATTATTTCCTCATATAACCACGCATTCCTCGACCACAAATGAGAACATATTAATAAAATCTCGAAGGTGTCGTCCTCCTTTACAAAAAAAAAAAACACACAAATACGTATAACGATGTTTTTTTCTAGTTTTTCAAAACGTTTAAATTTTTATAGTATATCTACGTTGTCTTATACTTGGAAAATAAATAAATCATGATTACACTCAAAGAATAATGTGGTGGTTGTAGTGCAGCTTTGGGGTGTCGTATCCACAGGGAGATGGAAAATGCTCAAAGGATCAATAAAAGGATGAATTGTTCTCTTAAATGTGCAGTAAGATTCAATGTTGAAAGGTAAAATTAAAATCAGTAATTTGAAGCAGTGAAGCGTCGGAGTTACCTCAGTTGGATTGGATCAATCACATCAATTATTCATGCATTTTCTACTCAATTAGAAGTTTTTATCCTAACTTTCTAATCGGAGGATTTAGCAATACAAATCAATTTAATTCTAACATAATCCTAATGGTTAATCTTCTTACTGCAATGTTCACACTTGGTTTATCGAAATCAGATTCAAAATCAACTATATACTAAAGCATAAAGCAGTAGAGAATCACACCAATAAACTTAAATAATTAAGATTAAAACCTAAGTAATTATTTCAATCAATCCATAGAAAGAGCATGACTAATTCTATGACCAATTGAATAAGATTAAGCCAATCTTAAAATCAATTAATGATGAGGAGAATAAATCATTAAATCAATTTAATTCACAAATGTAATTCTAGAATTTAAGTTTCCTAATTCACATTCTCACATTAATTTATCGAAATCAAATTCAAAGAGCGACTATATATGTCTAACATATAGCAGTAATTAAATCACATCAATAAAGTATTTGAAATTGAAACT
>CAIGRF010251739.1:46532-56667 GCA_903798235.1 Fraxinus ornus
ATGAGAAGTCGTGCCAAAATAAGTTACCATAAGTGTTTGAGGCGTAAAATGAAATCAAAAATTTCATCACGGAAATGACCCTTGCGACCGCAATTTATAAACTCATGCGGCCACATGGAACAAAGAATTGTAACCCTTATATTCTCGTTAGATGACCTTGCAGTCGCATGGTTATAAAATTTACCCGCCGGACAACTTTCAGTATTTTGGTCGTATCTTCCTCTCCCGATGTCAGATTGAGCTAATTCAAGTTGAGTTGAAAATATAACTCAAGGGGCTACAAATTTGATTCAGAGACCATCTTCAAATTCAATCATTTTATATGTCAAAAACCGGTCTCAATATGAGGCTGAAAATTGGTGCAAAACTTTTCAGTTTGAAAATTGATACGAGATAATATCTTGGCTATATTTTACCCATTTGACTCCTTTCTTCATCCAATCGACTTCTAACACTCTCGAATCTTTATCACAAGGTTGGAAATAAGTTTGCGGTAATTGTACTTTAGTCCCTGAACTTTTACTTTCCTCCATTTTGGTCATTTTTCGCTTGTTTCTCCTTATTTCGCTACATTCATCACTTTATCCTGCAAAACATGAATTGCATAGAATTAAACTATATTGCAACATTTTAATCAATAATTACTCATGTTTTGACAGTCAAATAAGTATGTGAAAACGTACTTATCAAATCACAACAAACAATATAGCAACAAGAAAAATAAAACGAAGTTTCACCCCAAGTCTTAAATATACATCGTCTTCAATGTGAGTATTAAATAAGCCTAAAGAATGTGAGTAATACTCGTTGTATCATGTACTGGTGTCTCTTCTTTAGTACTTGATCTTTTATCTTCTTTTACTCTCATTTGCTCGTTATGCACAATATTTCCATCATACCTAAAAATAGAAAAAGAAAATTGTTGACCCCAAAAAATATTGCCAACAGATGCCGGGTCCACTCGTGTATATGCAAGCCAAGTCCAATACGCTAATGCCTATCAGCGGTCAAGATAGCTCCAGAAACTGAATGTGTGGGGGGGGGGGAAGCTCAACGACATGAAACGTTTACGTTCAGACTCCGGCGATGAAAACATAATGTGATTGTATAAGAAACCAAACAATAAATAACAAGACTTGTAAAAGAAATCTCTTAGAATAGTGTGGCTCCAAGTATTTTAGTTTCATTAGCCTTTCATTGTTACATGGTGGGGGTATATATAGCATTACAAAAATGGTGACCTTTGGATCAATTTACACGTGGCCTCATCTCTTTAATCAAGACATTACATCCTAGCTGTCAAATTGACTCTACTAGCCTAACAAGGAATTAAATGTTGTTACATTGACTAGATAGGACATAAGCATACTTTGCTTAGTCACATCAGTCATTCACATAAAGATCTTCATCATTAACACATCTGCACACATGGGCCGTCGCCAACTTCGGATCCTCAGAGCCTCGGAAAGGCAGGGCCTCGACTACAGTGATGACCTGGGCTTTACGCTGAGCCTCGAAAAGCCTGGAACTGTTTGAGTTGTGATGCCACATGGTAGCTCTTTATATTTGGGTCGTAACAATAGTCCCCCAAGTCCATGTGTGATTATTTATGTCATGCATGGACTTTAGTAGTGAAGTTTGTTAGTCGTTTGGTTCTTCTTCTTCTTCTTCCCCTCTTCTTTTTTTTTTTTTTTTTTTGGAATTGAAGAATGTGCCATTAGTCCCCTAAGTCCAGGCATAGATATTCATACTGGGCATGGAATTTATAGTAAGAGGTGAAAATCCTTTGGAGAGAGGCAAGTTCATAATAGAATTGTCCAAGGTGGAAGCCTTTGGAGAGGCGAGTTCATAATGGAACTGGCCGAGGCTGAACCCTTTTGGAGATGTGAGTTCATAATGGAACTGGCCGAGGCGGAAGCCTTTGGAGAGGTGAGTTCATAATGGAACTGGCCCAGGCGGAAGCCTTTTGGATAGGCGAGTTCATAATAGAACTGGCCGAGGTGGAAGCCTTTGGAGAGGCGAGTTCATAATAGAACTGGCCGAGGTGGAAGCCTTTGGAGAGGTGAGTTCATAATGGAACTGGCCGATACGGAAGTCTTTTGGAGAGGCGAGTTCATAATGGAACTGGCCGAGGCGGATGTGCAACTTAATTGTCATGGATATTGGTGCATATGATTTAATGGTTTCACGTGTTTCCAAGATGGGCTGGCTACATCGAAACCATTCTCCAATACGCGTACGAACATTTGCATTTAATGCACAATGATGGCTAATCATTAATGTGCATGATTTCAGGGAAAACAGCCACGCGCTTAGCCTCACTGTAGCGAGAACGCATAGATCTGGGGCGTTAGAAATGTAGACCGTTTGAATTCTACGGCATTGATTGATTGGAATATGGACGCCTCATATCATTTGGGGTTTTATCCAACGACCACGATTTAATCCCTATTTCGTATAAAAGCCAAAGTCTTTGTCCTTGCTGCACTTTACCTTTGCGAAATATTCATTAAACCTCTCCAAGTCTTGTTACTTCCAACGAGTTCTCCGGCCAACGTTTCCCGATGAATCATCCGAATATTTGTTACCTTAGGTATTTCCCAGTGAGAAGGGGGATTTTTCAGCTTTTATAAGCTTCTTGTACTTTTCTACTTTTTCTTTCATTTATCATGTCTGTCGAAGCATCTATGGCCACAATAGTGGTTAGGCATGGGGAAGAGTCTGTGTCAGGGGCCCCGAATGAGTGGTATAGTATGACAGAGGAACCTATAGATTACGAGGCAGGTTGGGGGACGGCAAAGATTCCATCTTGCATCACTCCTTCCAAATTAGCCGAATTTAGGGAAACTTACTACATACCCCACTACATAGAGTTGATAGCTCTTGAGCCTCGCGAGCGAGCCTGTTTTTCGAGGCCAGGATGTGTAGCCTTTAGTGAACACCTGCTTAAAGCCGGTGTACGTCTGCCTCTGCACCCCTTTTTTAGAGCGGTACTGAGGACCTTTATGTTATCCCCTACCTAAATTTTGCCGAACGGGTGTAGCCAGGTAGTGGGGGCATATTTCTTGTGGAAGGAGGTCTCTTTAGGCGAGGACATGTCTTCAAAACCATGTTCCATGCCAGAGTTGTCGGAAAAGATGACTCCAAGGGGTGGCATTACATCACCCATTGGGAATCTCACTCACCCTTCGTAGTTGGGCTCAATACTTCCATCAAGGGATGGAAGGAGTCCTGGTTCTGGGTTAGTGTCAGGTGGCAACTGGTTGAAGGAGATACCGTCCCAGCTTGTACTGTGCCGACCCAATACTACGAAGCCTGTAAGTGTTGTCTCGTGGTTTTGATGCTTATGTTGAGTGTATTGATGCTAACTCCTCCATTTGTGTGTTTGCAGATTCCAGTACTAGATACGAGCTTTCTGAAGCTGAGTGGGGTGTTATTGAGGATATTTATAGACGATCTACAAGGCTCCAGAGCTTTACCCACCTTATAGAAAGAAAACAGTACTTCTTTAACTTTGGACTAATGGCTCCCAAAGGTAAGGGGCTGCAGTGATAACTCTTAACAGTTTACTTGGCCTTGATGATTTATAACTTTTATCTTGATGTTTGTAGATAAGTTCACCAAGAAGGAGTATCCATTACCAGATATGGCCAATATCATGAAGGCCACTGCCACTATTGGGGCCAAAGCCTTGAAACCCTCCTCCTCCGGAGCAAAAAAAGTGAAGGCGAAGCTTGAACGCCTCAGCAAAAACAAGTCAGAAAAGGGGGTAAGGGAAGAGGCCTCGATTGAGGCTCAAAAAGAGGGTCTTCCTAGTGTTGACAAGGGCAAGGCGGTGGGGGAGGAGTCCCATATGAAAAGGAAGCTGGCCCATACAAGTGGGTCTTCTACAAGTTTTGGGGCCTCCGTGTCCCAAGGTGAAAAAGGAGCTTCAAAGCAACCATAACTTTTACAATCGTCAATTAACGCTGCTAAGGGGGTATTGATCTGGAAGGCCAGTGGAGAGGCGAGGAAAGAGACACTACCCTCTGAGGCTACCAAAAAGGCCCCAGTTGAACGAACCCCAAGGAAGTCTGGGAACTTCCTGGGAGGTAGGGACGACAAAATAGCCTCCGCGGTGGTGGAAATGCTGCCTCCAGAGACGAGGGATGCCACCGAAGCGTTCCACATATTCTGGAATGAGGTGTTGGCTTCAGTGATCTTTGCTAGGGGCTTGGTCTCTACTCACTTAGTGAAGTAATCAATAGCAACAATGGCGAAGCTGGCTCCTCCTCTGCCTTTTGGTAATGGGCCAATAAGGTCCACACCCTATTTGCTGAAAGGCCAGGGGCTAGATACTGTGGTAAGCTCCTGAGAGGGTCGTCTCTAGATGTGGGAGAAACATTGGCACCTGTAGCATTTTCGAACAAATTGGAGGGCGTCCTTTTTCATAGTGGGCTAATAGTATCCTTGCCTGAGTACTTTCCTCGCCAAAGCGAGCCCTCCAGAGTGGTTACCACAAACTCCTTCGTGGATCTCTCGGAGCAAATAGTTAGCCTCCTCCCCCTACGCATCGGAGGAGAGGCGAAGAGAACCCTCGCTTGTAAAGAACATCTTCCGCCAACATGAAATGGACGGACCTTCTTTTTAGCTTGTAAGCTTCTTCTTTGTTGTCTGGCAAGGTTTGGTCCCTGAGGTAGGATATGAGAGGCTCCATCCAGGTCGGGGTTCCTTCGACCCACATCACCTCTTCTTTGGAAGTGGATGGCCTCAACAAATGTTCTATCGGTACCACTGTCAATAGTTCTGAATCTTTGCTACTCGCTAACTTGGATAAGGCATCCGCATGCGCATTCTCCACATGGGGGATTTGACTTAACTCAAATTTTTCAAAAGAGGGAAGCAAGTTCATCACCAATTTGAGGTAGGCTGCCATGGCCTTGTCACGAACTACGAAGCTGCCATTCACTTGACCTACAACGAGTTGGGAATCATATTGATAAGCAGCCTCTTTACTTGCATCTCCTTAGCCAGCCTTAGTCCGACAAGGAGGGCCTCATATTCAGCAGCATCGTGGGTAGCTTTGAATCCGAATCGTGCAGCACTGTTCAATTTATGCCCTTCAGGGCTCACCAGCACCACCCCCGCACCGGAGCCCATATCAATGGGCTTGGAAGTAGGGTCTCAACTTCCGGGATGCCGTTATCAATGCCAAAGTCAATTTCTCGATATCGGGGTAACGTGTCTCAGGAGGCAATAGGGCTTTGCTAATGTAATATACTGGCAATTGAGTCGAACCCTCATCCCTTACAAGGACAGCACTTATGGCCTCATCTGAGACGGCCAGGCATAGCTGCAAGGGTTCTTCATGTTTGGGTTTTGACAGGAGAGGGCCTGCCCAGATGCTTCTTCAGCTCCTGGAAGGCCTCTTCATACTCATTGGTCCATTGGAACCTCTTGCCCCCCTTTAGTATCTTAAAGAATGGAAGGCACTTGTCGGTTGCTTTAGATACGAAGCGGCTTAAGGCAGCCACTCGACCAGTTAGATTCTGTACTTTTTTAGGCTTTTGAGGGGTTCTCATTTCAACCAACGCTTGGACTTTCTCAAGGTTAGCTTCTATACCTCGCTGGTTGACCATGTATCCTAATAACTTTCCTGACGCAACTTCAAATGCACACTTGAGGGGGTTCAACCTCATGTTATACCTCCACAATATGTGGAATGCGTCATTGAGATGGGATATGTGATATCCAACCTTTAGGCTTTTTACAAGCATGTCGTCCACATATACCTCCATTGTGTTGCCAAGCAAGTCGGCGAACATCTTGTTCCCGAGCCTCTGGTAAGTGGCTCCAGCATTCTTTAGCCCAAAGGGCATCATCTTGTTGCTGTAAAGTCCACGATCGGTGATGAAGGAGGTGTGTTCCTCATCGCTTGGGTACATGAGAATTTGGTTGTAACCAGAGTAGGCATCCATAAATCTCAGGGACTCGTGTCCTGCAGTGGAGTCCACTAGCTATCTATTCTTAGAAGTGGGAAGCTGTCCTTAGGGCACGCTTTATTGAGGTCGAAAAAATCAATGCACACCCTCCACTTCCCGCTTTGTTTCCTTACCAGAACCAGGTTGGAGACCCACTTCGGATAGAGGGCCTCTCTGATGAAACCATTCTGGATTAATTTCTGTACTTCCTCCTTAAGAGCTTCATATCGTTCTGGATTTAGAGCCATTCTCTTTTGTCGATACGGAGCAACTTTGGGATCAATTTTTAGGTGGTGGTAACTAACTCCCGAGTCGATGCCCACCATATCCTCATGCCTCCAGGCAAAAACATCGCAATTTCTGCGTAAAAATTCCTTAAGCCCCTCCTTAGTATCTACTGCGAGGTTTTGGCCTATTTGTAGCAGCTTGGTGGGATCGGTTAGGTCAACAGGGAAACTTTCTAGTTCTTCCATTGGAGCAGTTTGGGATTCGGCTTCAATGATGCGGGGGTCAAGTTCGTCATAGACAGACGTCTTCAAAGGAGGGTCCAAACTTACCGCCTCCAGTACCATATTCACGTTACGAGGTTCTGCCTTTCTCACGACATTTAGATAACATTCTCTGGCTCCTCTTTAGTCGTCCTTTACGGTTGCCACTCCCTGGTCAGTTAGGAACTTCATGCATAAGTGGTGGATGGAGGTGACAGCCCCATGTTCTTTCAATGCAGGTCTTCCCAGCACTCTATGGTAGGCAGACCTACTATTAACTACTAAGAATTCTATAAAGTTCAAAGTCGATAGGGGAGGCTCTCCCATTTCTACAGCAAGCGTGATTTTTCCTCTTGGGACAATGCTATCTCCTATGAACCCATACAATGGGGTGGTGGTGGGGGTCAGCTCGTGATCCAAGATCATTTTGTCAAAGGTGGATCCAAAAAGTATGTTGACTGAGCTACCATTATCTACCAACATCCGCTTTAAACCATTCCGAGCTACCACGGCTCTTATAACCAGGGCATCGCAATGGGGGTAATGAACACCCTCGAATCCTCGTGGGTGAACACGATAGGAGGGGATTGGTTCCTTCGAGAACTATTATCCACAATGTAGCTAGTCAATGAAGGTCCTTTCACTTCTAGAGCATAGTTTCTTTGGGAATTCCTTGTTTCTCCATCGACGTAGGGGCCTCCGAAGATAGTATCGATCTCATGAATCAGAGCATCTTCATGTCGATTTCGATGGTCTCTTCGTTGTTGATCACTCCTGTTCCCGTCACCTTCGCGTCCCCTTGTTCGTCGAGGTGATGTTTCTCAATGGCGAGGTGTGGCCTCCTCTCCTCTGGGCCACTGGTCGTGCCTCGAAGGGGGCCTGCTTATGGGGCGAGAATTATCTCGATTGTCGATTCGAGAGTCTATCCCTCTGGGATGCTCGGTAATATCCCTACAATCTCCATGTTATGGTTGTATGAGTGATGGTAAGTACAATACCCTTGAGGGTTTGACCTATCCCGAGACCCTAAAGATCTCCCTCGGCTTCGACCCCTACGGGAAACTTGCTGCGTAGGCTGATTTACGTTGGAGGCCGGCATGTCCTCATAAGCTAAGGTTGGGACAACATTCAGGGTGGCTGTGGTAAGTATTTGACCGGAACCATGAACAACCTCATTGCCAGGTTGTCCCCATTGATGATCCATCAAGTGAGAGGTTGGACCTCAACCACGCTGCCTCTGTTGAGGTTGGAGGCCTCTACTTGCCCTATTACGATGATCTATCAATTCTTCATTAATTATTTCTCGTCGTATCATCTCCAACAATGCTTCATAGGTGGTTGGGTCTTGATTTTGCACATCTCTCCAGAACAGAGTGTTCATATTCAAACCTTCTCTTAGTGCAGATAGCGCCTCACGGTCGGTGACCTGAACACAATAGGTCATTTCGTCTGTGAAGCCAGACAAGAAACTCTTCAAAGTTTAACCCGGTTGTTGCCTCATATCCTGAAGACGCTGAATGGGAGCCTCTCCTTCCTTGCTTACAGTAAATCTCTTCAAAAAGGTGGTTTTGAATTCTGGCCAGCTCCGGATGCTCCCCGGCGGTAACCTACTATACCATATTTCGGCAGCTCCACTAAGAGTTAAGTGAAAAGCTCTACATTTTATGGCTGGGGTGGCACCTCTTAGACTCATGTGAGTCTTATAGCTGTTCAAGTGTTTTGCTGGGTCGCCTCTTCCATCATATTTTGGTATTTTAGGCATTACATAATGACTTTGCACCTGGGAATTTCTCAATTCTCGAGGCTGTGGTGCTGAAGGTCCTGCCTGGTTGTCAGCCTCCTCTTCTCTCCTTTGACGTTCATGTCGAGGCGGTACAACTCAGGGGGCATGTTCTTGCCTTTCCTCCGGCTGCCAAGTCTCGGGAAGTGGGGGCTATGGCCTGTTCCTGGGCACTAGGACTCACCCACGCCTTGGCTCTGCTAGACTTAGCCTATCAAACACACTAATAGATCTTTGAGGCCTATGTTCTGGCTCATATTCTGGTGAAAAATTATCCTCCATGTCAAATAGGGCCTTAGTAGGTCGACCAGATGCATAATTGGATGATATATCAATTCCCACTTCCCTCTCTTCAGGGCTCATTCCCCTATTGTGCCTGGGATGGTGATTCCTTTGGCTCTGCACTTTCTCTGGTTGGTATTGCTCTTACGAAGCATCGGGAGGAATTGGACAGCCTCTATGGCCCTGCATTTGCATTAGGAGTTCTTGCATTGCCAAGTTCTGACTGGTGATGTTCCTCATATTGGCAGCTATGGTCGCTATTTCCCTAGTGAGCTGGGACGCTAACCTCCTTCCACCTCGCCTGTGATGGTGGTGGGGCCGACACCTTGTGGCTGGGACTGATGTTGCTGGGATCTCATCACCAGTTTTCCTTACACACCTCGGAGGGGCGTCTCCTTCCGAGCTCATTTCCTTTTGAACCGTAGAATTTAAAGGTTTAAAATTCCTCAACTCCGGGGGCTTCCTCTTGTTATTTCTTCAAGAACAAATCCTTTTCCAAAAAAGGGAGATGCCCTAAAATGTCCTTTCCGATAGCTTTTTCCACGTGGTTGCTCGTGGTTATGGTGTGGTTTCCTGTAGACGACATCCATCTGTTGACCCCAAAAAATGTTGCCAACAGATGTCGGGCCCACTCGTGTATATGCAAGTCAAGTCCAACATGCTAATGCTGATTAGTGGTCAAGATAGCTCCAAAAATTGAACGTGAGAGGGGGGCTCAACGACACGAGATGTTTCCGTTCGGACTCCGACGACGAAAACAAAACGTGATTGTATAAGAAACCAATCAATAAATAACAAGACTTGTAAAAGAAATCTCTTAGAATAGTGTGGCTCCAAGTATTTTAGTTTCATTAGCCTTTCATTGTTACATGGCGGGGGTATATATAGCATTACAAATTAAATGGTGACCTTTGGATCAATTTACACGTGGCCTCATCTCCTTAATCAAGACATCACATCATAGCTGTCAAATTGACTCTACTAGCCTAACAAGGAATTAAATGTTCTTACATTAACAAGACATGACATAAGCGTACTTTGCTTAGTCACATCAGTCATTCACATAAAGATCTTCATCATTAACACATCTGCACACATGGGCCGTTGCCAACTTCGGATCCTCAGAGCCTCGGAAAGGCAGGGCCTCGGCTATAGTGATGACCTGGGCTTCGCGCTGTGCCTCGAAAAGCCTGGAACTGTTTGAGTTGTGATGCCACGTGGTAGCTCTTTATATTTAGGTCGTAACAAAAATAATTATCAATCTAAGTAAGTTTGAGTTTAGGCTAATTATTTTTGAATGACTTATGTAACGTACTTAATGACCTTATACGAAACCTATATGAAAAAAAACCCATATTATTATTTGTTTTATAAAATTTAATTTATTAATTTATTATTAGTATTATTAATACTTTAAATTCACGTTCAAACCTACTTTAAAATGAAATATTAATAAACTAATGCAAAAGAATAAGAGAAGTATAAAAAATTGGGTTACCTTACAATAAGTGCCCGTTTATGGTCATAATCCAATTTTTTACAATAATATTTTCACACAACTTTGAATGACTTTGAATACAGGTGTCAATTCGGGTGGTCCGGGCCGGATCGGCCCGCCAACATAT